>WOXC01001118.1:0-124968 GCA_011680675.1 Gymnobelideus leadbeateri
CTCTCTCTCTCTCTGTCTCTCTCTCTCTCTCTCTCTCTCTCTCTCTCTCTCTCTCTCTCTCTCTCTCTCTCTCTCCCCCTCTCTCTCTCCCTTCCCCCCTCCACTCTCTTTGTCTCTGTTTCTGTCTCTTTCTCTGCCCAAAACAGGGTGCTTAATGCTTTCTAGCCTTTTTTAAAATTATAACTTCACAAAATAATAGAAAAAGGAAATATTTGTTGGGTGGGATTATGCTGGGTTTGATTCTCACCAATAAGTAAAGACAGAGAAAATATGAATAAAGTAGATTAAACTTAAAAATATGTCAAGTATACTTCTCCATCTCCCACTTCAGAGAGCCAGCTATTAAGCATTTAGCAATACAGCCCTATACATAAATGTGCATACACATATATCAGTACACATATGTACACGTGTACATATGTGTATGCATGCATGTAAATATAAATATGGACACAAAAGTGCGTGCACATACTTATCATATGTGGTTCTAATTGTGTGCTTATATACCTTCATATGTAGATCATATGTATGGGTATGTATATCACTTGTGTGTAGATATATGTACACACACATATATAACATGTTAAGGGGAAGATTAGTCCTAAGCCAAGCAAACTCTAAAGAAAGAGGGTGGATCTTAAAAAGGAAGATTAAAAGAAAAGAAAGAAAGTGTAAATATCCATGAATGAGCTCTGGATGAGAGAAACAAAAGAAGGGCAGCAGAACAGCACCAGATTGAGCCAACCTAGAGCACTGGTGCTAAGCACATTCCCTTTCTCACCATCCTCTTCTTCTTTATAAAGATGAGGTGGGAAATAAAGATAAGGGAAACATTAAGAGTGGGGTGGAGGGAAATATACAATTAATGATCATAACTGTGAATTTAAATGGGATGACTTTGCCTATGAAATGGAAAACGATAGCAGAATGAATTAGAAAGCATAATTCAACTTTATGTTATTTTTATAAGAAGACACACTTGAGGCAGAAAAATGCTTACGGAATTAAAATAGGGTCTATTTTGCTTTGGTTGAAGTTAAAAAAAGTCAGGGATAGGAATCATGATCTCAAATATATAGGGAACTTATTCAAATTTGTAATTATAAAAGCTATTTTGGAAGTGTTAAGTGGTCAAAGAATGTGAATAGGCAGTTTTCAAAGGAAGAAATTTGCACTATCAATAGACATATAAAACATACTATAAATCACTAATAATTAGAGAAATGAAAATTAAAACAATTTTGAAGTTCCCACCCAGCTCAGACACATCAGATTTAGCAAAGCTGGCAGAAAAGGATAATGATATGCAAGAGGAATTATGGAGAAACTGGTACATTAATGCACTGTTGGTAGATATGTGATTTAGCCATTCTAGAAAGGAATCTGGAACTATGACCAAAAAGTTAATTAACTTTGCATATCCTTTTACCCAGGGATACCACAACTAGGTATGTACCAAAAAGATTAAACATAAAAAAAGAATCATATATACAAAAATATTTGTAGCGGGTGTTTTTGTGGTGACAATGAATTGGAAACTGAAGGGGGTACCTTTATTTGGGGAATGATAAAAAAGTTATGGTGCATAAATATAACAGAATACTATTGTGATATAAGAAATTATTGAAAGAATGGTTTCAGAGAAATCTGGAAAGACTTGCATAAACTGATGTAAAATCAAGTGAGTAGAATCAAACAATTTATATAATAACAAAAATTTTGTAAAGACAAATAACTTTCAAAAATGCAGAAACTCTGATTAATGTAACAATCAACGATAATTCCAGAGGTCTTGAAATGAAACATGCACATAACTCCTGATAGAGAAATAATGTATTACCTGTACACATTGAGACTTTTTTGACATGTACAGTTCAAGAACTTTTTTTGCTACATATTGGTAAAAGGGAAGTTATTTTTCTTTCCCAATGAGGTAGAGGGGGCAGGGAGAGAAGGGAGTGAAAGCAGATTTCCACTAAGTAAAAAAGGAAATTTATGAAGTATGGGAGAGGTACAACAGAAAGAGAACTAATATCAAATTTCATGATTTTCCAAAATAGGTAAGAGATAATAGAGTCTATAATCTATACACAAATAAATCAATTCATGATAGAATTCTAAAGCATTATTGAAGGAATGCTTAGTGAATATCTATAAAAAGAAAAAACAAACACACAGTTAGATGACTTTACTGAGAACAGCTTATTCTATGCTAATCTCTTTCCTTTTCTTTCTTTTTTGTCCAGATTAGGGGACTGATCGATCAAAGGAGCTATAGATATGGTCTACCTGGATCATTTCAAAGTATTTTCTGAGTCTGTCATGCTATTCTAACCCTTGGCTCAAAGCCTATTTGCATAAGATTTTCCTCTTTATTAGAGATGCTCAGTGTTTATGTAAGATAATTGGGTTAGAGGTCTGAGGAGAAGAATGTGAAGAGAAGAGAAAGGAAGGATTAGGAAAGGAGAAGGAAATAGGTGAAATAAGACAAAGAATGTTGTATGTACCTGCCAAAATGATAACTTAAAAAATTGTTCACAAGATTCAGAATGTTAACATTTCCCAGATGAAAGATATACCACATAGTTTGTCACAGCTGTTTTTCAGAGGACCTGAGCACACTAAGCTTACAATGAGAACAAAGGGTTGAGGATTCAATTCAACTAAATTCTTTAAGCATCGCTTAAGTGCTTACTATGTGTAAGACCCTATATTAGGTTTTAAAGATTCAGAAACAAGAACAAAATAATCTATGCTTTTGAGAAAATCACATTCGGGGGGGTGGATAGAGAGAGAATATAAATACACTATTAAGTAAAGACAAAGTAATTTCAGGAGAGGTAGTACTAATTGTTGGTTGGTTTTTGTCCTTTGTTCTCAAAGAGGACCAAAATGATATCACTATGTTAGAGTCATGTTTCAGTGTGTCAGCTTATGGCTGATTAGACCAATGTGAGTGTGGAATGTTCTACCACAGATTGGGCACAAATAGTTCATTTGAACATTTGGGATGGATTTTCTGAGTTTGCGTATCTTATGTTTTGGGGTTTTTTTCCAGCTATTTTAATTCTGCTTTGCTCATAGAGCACAGCACCTTCTAACATGGACACGCCATGGTGAGTGGTCCTGTGCCACTGTCCTCCATGTCACACAATCAATTCCAAAGTTCTTAAGAGAGATCTTGAAAGCTTCTTCCCATCAACATGTAAATGCTTGCCCTGTGTGAGCTCCCCATAAAATAGTCTTTTTGGCAAGCATATGTTTTACATTCGAACAATGTGGCTAGCCCATCAGAATTGTGCTTTCTGAAGCAGATTTGAATGCTTGGCAGTTTTGTTTGAGAAAGGACCTCGGTGCCCAGTATCTTATCCTTCCAGGTGATCTTCAGAATCTTCCTAAGACAATTCAAATGGAAGCTATTCAAGTTTCCTGGCATGGCACTGGTATACTGTTCAGGTTTCAGACATACAACAATGAGGTCAGTACAATGGCTCTGTAGGCCTTTAGTTTGCCAGTCAGTCTAATACCTCCTCTCACACTTTCCTTTGGAGCCCCTCAAACACTGAGCTACCTCTGGCAATACTTGCATCAACCTCATTATCAGGGTGTACATCCCTGGAAAGTACACTACCAAGATAAGTGAACTTATCCGCATCATTTAAAATTTCTCCATTTGCTATAACCAATAGTTCCATGGATGGATGGTTTGGTGCTGGCCAAAGGAGCACTTGTTTTTTTCTTGTTGTTAATTGTTAAACCAAAATCAGCATAAGCAGCAGTGAACTGATCCATACTTTGTTATATCTGAGCTTCAGAGGCTTCACTGAGTGCATAATCATCTGCAAACAGAAAACCATGCACCAACACTCCCTCCACTTTGTTCTTGGCTTGTAGCTTTTTCAGGTTGAAGAATTTACCATCAGTTCAGTAGCTGACCTTGATGCTGTGTTCATTTTGATTGAAAGTATATGATGTCATGGTTGAAAATGTGCTATTGTTTCACTTCATCAGGGATTGGGAAAGCATGAGGGTATTGTCCATTATCCCAAACCCAGGCAAGCGTGCCATCACAAAATTGATGTACAATGCTGATGAACTTCTCCAAGCCACCACATTTTTACATAATTTTCCACAAGTCCTCATGACTGACAGTATTCTTGGTCAGATCTACAAACATTGTGTATACACCTCTGTCTGCTCCTGGCATTTCTCCTGGAGTTATCAGGCAGAAAACACTATCTTGACTATTCCTAGGCCCTTTCTGAAGCCACACTGGCTCTCAGGTAGATGACCATATTCCAGGTAAAGGATCAGCCTATGAAGAAGAACTCTGGCAAGAATCTCACCAGCAATGAATAAGAGGGGGGAGTCCCCTGTGATTGTTACAGGGCAATCTATTTCCTTGTACTAATAATATTAAGAACTTGGGGAGGGATGATCAGGAAAAGTCTCAAATTGAAGATGCCGTCTGAACCATGCATTCAGAGAATCCAGGAATTTTCAACAGGCAGAGTTTGGGAGGGTGCTCATTCTAGATTTACAGGGCGGGTGAATGATGAAAAGGTATAGAGGGGGCAGAAAGGATTTCCTCAAAAACAGACCAGTTGAATTAGAACAAGGAGCAATAAAGGAGAATAAGTGAAATAATATTGGAAGGGCAAATGGGAGCCAGATGGTAAATGGTCTTCAATGCCAATTAGAAAAGTTTGAATTTTATACTGTGGTCATTAGTGGGTCGTTGATGATGTTAATGGGGGGGGGGTAATAAAGTCTCTCTGGTTTTAGGAATGTCAATTTGGCAGCTGTATGAAGGATGGATTGCAGAGGGGAGAGACTGGAAGTACAGAGGTCATTATAAAGCTGTAGTAATAATCTAGGTGAGAGGTGATAAGGCCTGAAATAGGACAGAAGCTATGAGAATAAAGAGAAAGGGTTAGATGTGAGATGTTCTGGGGATAAGACCGATAAGTCTTGGCAAATGATTGAGGATGGTGTGAGGGTTCCAGGATGGAAGCATAAAAAAATCTAGGGATTAGGAGAAAAGAACCTTGCTCATCTCTTGTATTAGAAAAGACTTTGTCGAATGTTTTGCAACATCAAATTTTTTGCAAAAATCTAGGCTATCAGCATTTTTCTGCCTTTCTCCTTTAGTTACCCTGTCAAGGAGAGATTAAACATCCCAAAAGATTCCTTGGATTGTAAAGTAAGTTAACTGGAAATATTGTGGTAGCATGAATGTAAAGGCGGCATTTGGAAAAGAAATGGATTGGGGAGAAAGATAATGAGTTCTGTTTGGAACATGTTTTATTTTCAATTTTATTTGCCTATAGAACATGCAGGTAGAGATGTCACTTGTGGCAATTACAGAAAAGTAGGGAGAATTTTCAAATGACATCCCCAACGTGTGTATTAATACACTTGTCGTTCTGCCATGGTCAAATAAAATGTTCTATAGGTTCAAAATGGCAGACTGAAATTCCTCCAAGAAGAGGTCAAGGGGCTGGAGAAACTCCTTTTATTCTCATACCAAGCCAACAAGCATTTGTCAAGTTCTTTCTATGTGCCTTGCACAACACACACTTTTAGCTTTTTGCCATTCTTGTTGTGTTTCTCTGGAGAGTCCCTAGATAATGAATGTCCTTGCTGAAATGTGCTGGTACAAAGAACTACTCCCTGCCTGTACTGGACGCTATACATCTTTTCTTACAGCTTAAGAATGCATTAGTGTATAGAGCTAGAAAAAATAATAACCTGATTCATCTGGAAGAACAAAAGGTCAAGAATATCAAGAGAATCAATGAAAAAATGTGAGTTAAGGTTGCCTAGGAGTACTAGATTTCAGACTATATTACAAAATAGTAATCATCAAAACAATCTGGTACTGGCTAAGTAATAAGGTGGTATATTAATGGAACAGATTAGGTCTACAATACATAGTAGTAAATGACCATACTAACTTAGTATTTGATAAGCCCAAAGATCCAAGCATTTGGGGAAATAATTCACCATTTGACAAAAGTTGTTGGTACAAGTGGAAAGCAGTTTGGCAAAAACTGGGTATAGATCAATATCTTACACTGTATATCAAGATTAGGTGAAAATGGGTGCATGATTTAGGAAAAAAAGCAAAATTGGGGAGGATGGAAAATTTGTCCTCCCAAAACTTTGGATAAGAGAAGTTATGACCAAGCAAGAGATAAAGAGGATCATAAGAGGTAAAATGAATAATTTTATCATATTAAATTAAAAAGCTTCCATGCAAACAAAATTAATGCATCAAGATTAGAAGAAATGCAGGAAGCTGGGGAAATTACGGCATATTTTTCTGATCAAGGCCTCATTTCTCAGATGTATAGGGAACTAAGCTAAATTTATATAAAAAAGAGGCAAATGGTCAAAGGATATGAACAGGAAGCTTTCAGAAGAAGAAATGAATACTGTCTTAGTCATATGAAGAAATGCTCTAAATCACTATTGATTAGAGAAATGCACATTTAAACAACTCTTGAACTATGCTCAAAGGGCTATAAAACTGCATACCCTTCAACCTATCAATGCCACTCCTGGGTATATACCCCAAAGAGACCAAAGAAAAAAGAAAAGGACCTTTATGGACAAAAATATTTATAACAGCTTATTGTGTGGGGTCACAGAATTGGAAATTGAAGAGATGGTCACAAACTGGGGAACAGCTAAGCAAGTTATGGAATATGATTGTGATGGAATGCTATTGTGCTTCAAGAAATAGCAGGCAGAATGGTTACAGAAAAATATGGGAAGACCTATATGAACTGATGTAAAGTGAAGTAAGAAAAATCAGGAGATATTGTACACAGTGACAGCAACATTATAATAATTACCAGCTGTGAAAGACTTAGCTACTTGGAGCAATACAATGATCAAAGACAGTTCTGAAAGATTCATAATGACAAAATGCTAGCTGCCTCCAGAGAGAAAACTTAGGAACTCTGAGTGCAAATTAAAGTATAATTTTCTCACTTTATTTTTTCTTGCTTTTTATGTTACAGCTAATAGGGAAATGTTTTGCATGATTTTACATATATAATTGATACATTTTTTGCCTTCTCAGTGGATTGGGAAGATGCAGGGGAGAGAGAATTTGGAAATCTAATTTTTTTTAATGTTAAAAACAAATAAATCCTAAAACTAAGATAAAAATCATTAAAATGAATGTTAAAAAATAATTTTAAAAAGAAAATACCTTAATGTCTGAGGCAGCTGTATTATATTGTGACACATTGTGAGCTTTATAGACTACAAAAAGTTCCAGATTTTTACCAGACAAACTGCCATTTGGCCATGCCTCCCCAGTTATGACATGAGGAAAATGATTTATTGAATCCAAGTTTCAGTCATTTCAATTTACACCTATGAAGTTTCATCTTATTAGATTTTATCTAATCTTCTAGAAAACAGCTTCTTATCCTGAAGTCTAAGACATTTTTATGGTATTTTGATCAATATATTTCAACATAACTAGTTTCCTTTCTAATGCTAGGTATTCTGTGCATTTAAAAATGTTTTTGTGAGGCAGTCGCTATGCTTCACATTGCCAAATGGGTCCATAACATAGAAAGTTTTAAGAACCTCTTGTCTTTTGATTCATTACTCAGACTTCAAGTATAGCATTTATCTTTCAGAGTTTCACATCTTAAAATATAATACATAATAATTATTAATTATTGTCTGCATTATTATACACCACCTATGATTTTATTCTAGTAATCATTAGTACTGCTAAACAGGACAAGACCAAGCCCAGATTCTTGGGGAACTCCATTATAGATTTCCTTCTAAGTTGACATTGAATCATTAATCCTACTCTTTACATCTGACATTCAACCAGTTGTGCTTCTACCTAACTACAAGATTGTTCAGTACACAGTAATCCTTCTTGTTCATAAATGTATCATGGGAGACTTTGTCAAATCCTTTACTAATGTATAGGTTACCAGCATTTCTCTCACCTATCAGTTTAATAGCTGCCCCCCAAAAGATGAAATTAAACAAGGATGACCTATTCTTAAAGAAGTACCAACTCTTCATGCTCACTGCTTTCTTTTCTAGGCATTTTTTCTAACTATCTTTTAGATAACATGTTCTGGGATTTTGCCAAAAATCAAAGTCAAACTCAGAGACCTGTTGTTTTTAGTCTCCACTCCCTTCCCTTTTTTGCAAATCAAGGTATTTTTGCCCCTCATCAGTCACATGGAACCTATCCTATTCTTTGGGATCTCTCAAAGATCACTTCAGTGAAAATTACACCTGTCAATTCTCTCAGCACCCCAAAATGATGTGTCATTTGAATTTTTGTAGGGCACCTAGATGGTCACTCAGTAACTCCTTATTTGTCCCAGGCTGCAATTCTATAATAGCCATTTCTATTCTGTTTTCCCATCTGAACATCATTCTCATTAGTGAAGAAAACAAAAGCCAGAAAAGAGCTGAGCAGCTCTGGTTTAACAAAATAGCAACAAGTCGATTCTGTGTCTCTCAATGATTGCCGACACCATGGCAGTCATCAATAATGAGCTAACAATGTTTTCTTCTTTTCTAAACATTTCTTGAGAAGCCTGAAAATTTGTGGGCTTCACCTGCTAAATGCCCCAATGACAAAACCAGTCCTGTCTAGACACTGTTACCAGAAGGGTTCATTCTGATTAAAATCATTCATGTTATGATGTCTATTGTGAATTATTATTATTAATCATCATCATTATCCTCATAATTCTTCTTTTAATATTGGGCTTTCATCTTCAGAGAAAAGCTATCAACTTGTATAGACAAATGATCTATGATGGAGATAAGTGGATTCTTTGGGGTTTAACCCCTTCTGAGCTGTGGGAGCAAATATTTAAATGAATTCAATAAATATGGATTAAGTACCTACTGTGTGCCAGATATTATGCTCAGGGCTTGGGGAGATAAAAAGATGAATAAGATAACCTATCCCCAAAGAGCACAGTCTAATTTGAGGTTGGATAGGGCATTCAAATACAAGGATTCAAGCAGGGAAGGGCAAGAATGGGTAATGTAGAATAGTCCAGTTTGGAGGGAGTGTTTAAAGTAAAAGCAATGAAAAGTATAAAATAAGGCAGCACTGAACAAAGGAAATAGCAGTGACTTTAGAGTCAGAAGACCTGGGTCCGAATTTACCTAAGTGACCTTGGTCGAGTGGTTTACCCTTCCTTGGCCTCAGTTTTCTCTTTTATAAAATGATAGTGTCAGAAAAATGGCTTCTTGTGTCCTTTCAAAAGCTAGATCTATAAAACTGTAAGAATGGAAAACTAGGCTCATAGTGGGATACTGAAGTCAGGAGAGCTGAGTTCGAAACCTGCCTCTGACAGCAAGTGTCTGTGTGATGATGGGCAATAAAAATCATATAACCTAAATACAGAGAGGTATAATATGCTTTGTACATTGTCTCCTCCCATTAGATTGTAAGCTTCTTGAGATTAGGGGTCATTTTTTGCCTTTATTATTATTCCTTTATTTTAGCACAGCTCCTGAAAGATAGTGTTTATTGAATTTTTTTTTTTACTTAACTAAGAGGTTGTATGAAACAGTCATCACAAAACTTTCCCCTAAGAAGCTTAGGTTTAATTTTCCCACAAAATATGTATAGCATCTATAGGAAGAATGGGCTTGAACTTAGAGCGTAATCATAGTGTAACTCATAACTCTTGGTCCTATAGGACCTGAAAATCATTTCTCTCTTATTAGACTCTTCATGAAATTTCCCTTTTGTGTAAGGTCTCTCCTGCGTGGGTTCCCAGGGTCTGATGCTTTATATAACCTGCTCTCTTTTCCACTGCTAGAGAACCAAGTCCTCAAAATAACTTCTCCCCATAACTCCTTTTATATACCCTTCTCCCCCTGGAATGTATGTTGTTTCTCCCTGCCAGAAGTAATATCTCCTACTAATTGATTGATCCACTTTAAAAAGACTTGGCTGATGGGGATTTGGGAGAGGAGATAAAGAAATCCTCTCCCTCCATTACCTCCTCAAAGAGATTCCCTCTCTAGGGCCTTGTTCTTTCTCCACTAATCATTACTGACCTGGAACTTCCTACAGAGTTAGTAACATCTTCTTAATGGTGCTAAGAGGCATGGCTGTTTTTCTGCTCAGCCATTCATGTCTATTTCTTTCTGATTCACTGAAGAGATATTCATACTTCATAAAGGAATCACCTGGTATGTCTGAATGTTTACAGTTAACAACTTGTTCAAATATGGCCTCAGACACTTACTAGCACTGTGATTCTAGGTGAGCCTTTTGCTGAACAATCATACATATCCTGGCTCCTGACTGTGTATGGACATTAAGACTTTGTCCCTAGTCCTCACTTCCCTTAACTGTAAAATGGGTATAATAACAGAAACTAATCCCCAGGGTTGTTGTGAGGATCCAATGAGATTATGTTTGTAAAACTCTTAGAATTGTGCTTGAGGATAGTAGGCACTTAATAAATGCTTTTTTCATTTCTTCCTTCCTTTGTCTTCCCTCTATTGTTTAATTATCATCTACATTGGAAACAACTCCTATGTAGCCCTGGTGTCTCACAAGAGATTCAGTCCTGTATCACTAACTGCCTTTTAGATATCTCAGACATAGCATCCAACAGACATCTCAAACTCAATATATCCCAAACATGCTCCATCCTTTAAAAAAATCCAATTAAGTTTTTATCCACTCAAGATATCTTCCCCTTCATTACCAAACTCCTAGAAAAATAGCTTTCTAAACTCCTGGTCTTTATATGCCCACCTCCCGATCATTTAAAGCCCATTTCAATTCCCTTTATAACCCTGCCAATTGTGTGACTGTGTAAGGGGTCCATGACATATGAAAAGATGAAAAAACATTTGACCTAAATTGTCTTTACTTCCCAAATTTACTTCATACTGTTTTATTTTTTTCTGGGTTCTACTACTTGTCTGATTACCCCTTCTCAGATTGGAAACATCACCATCTGACTTCCATGTGTAAGCATGTAAGGCCCTACCATGGGAATGTTTCTTTCTCTCTGTTGGGAACCTCATCAATTCCAGGGGGTTTAATTATCATCTCTATGGGGGCAACTAGGTAGCACAGTGGATAGAGTGCTATGCCCGGATTCAAGAAGACTCATCTTTATGAGTTCAAATTTTGTCTCAGATAATTACTAGCTGTATGACTATGGATAAGTCACTTTGCCCTGTTTGCCTCAGTTCCCCATTTGTAAAATGAGCTGTAAAATGGCAAACCATTACAGTATCTTTGATAAGAAAATGCCAAATAGGTTCACAAAGAGTCAGGCATGACTGAAAAACCACTGAACAACAAAATGCAGGCAACTCCTAAATCCTCAGGTAGAGCCCTCATTTTCTCCTTAGCCCCTCTCCCACATCACAAGCTGTGTGCTAAACATAATAACCAAGATGTCCTCTGTGCATTTTCAACTTAATATGCTCCAAATGAATGAATTTACTTTCCACTATACACAAATCTAACACCTCTTCCTAGTTTTCCCATTTCAGTCAAGGACATAGTCATTTTTCCAATCTCCCAGGTTCCCAATTTTGAAGTGTTCCTCCACAATTCACTCTGCTTTACCCCCATATTTGATGTCTTTCTCCTTGAGCAGCAACTATAGATTTTTGAGTAGAGGGAGATATACTCACCAACTCCCGTAATTCCTGGCACATAGAAGGTGCTTAATAAATATTTGTTAAATTGAATTGCTGGTTCTATTTCCATAACAGTTCTCAAATCTGCCTCCTTTATAATTTATATAATGACTACCCTAATTCAAGTCTTCATCATCCTTCACTTGGATTATTGTAATATCTTCCCAAATGGCTTTCCTGCATCCTCTCTAATCTGTCCTTCACAAAGGTGGCACGTTGATATTTCTAAAATATATATCTGACCATGTTCACTCCATTTCTGCCTGTAGAATTTGGTATTTAAAGCCTGTTTGTTATATTATGACAACCTATTTTTTTAGAATTAATTGATATTTCCCCCCTCATACTCTCTGCATTCTAGCCAAACTGGCCTAATCTTGGGTCATTCAGTACATTCCATTTCTTCCTCTATGTTGTTGCACTGGCTCATCTCCATAGATGGAATTTTCTCACCTCTACCACTGAATCCCTCAATCTCTTTGGCTTTAGTGTCCCCTTCAACAAGGAGACTTTCTTGTTCTCTCCAGTTGTTCTGTAGTTGAAAGGGTATTGAATTTGAAACCAGAGAACCTGACTCAAACTGGTTCTACCACTTATTACTTGGGTTACTTTGGGCAAGTCTCTTAACATCTCTTGGTTTCATTTTTCCTAATGTATAAAATAAAAGGGTCTCTTTCAGCTTGGGATCCTACAATTATCAACCCCTCCACCCCTGAATTTCCTGTGCATTTTTGTTGTATTCTCTTATTCATGAGCATGTTAAAGTAAAATATAAACCCATTGAGGACAGAAAATACTTTGCTTTTGTCTTTGTATATCCAATGTCTAGCACTGTGCCTGACACATTGATAGTTGAATTGAACTAAATTGAGGCAACTTTGGCTTTGTTAGAAGGATACATTTCTTAACAATTAGAGCTACACAAGATAAAATAGGCTATATTGAGAGGTGGTAGGTTCACCTTCATGGGAAGCCTTTAGGTAAAGGCAAGATGACTACTAATCTGGAGTGTGGTAAAGGGCACAGGTATGGGTTGGACTAGATAGTCAGTCACTAAGGTCCCTTGGAGGCATGAATTATGTTTTGAGGGTTTTTTTCTATAAATGGGAAAGATTTTGGTATGTTTGTAGAAAATTAAAAAGGAGCCAGGAAATATAGAGAGGAAGACTATGAGAAGGAAATAATAACTGGTTCTTATATAGTAATTGAAAGGTTGCAATGCATTGTATGAATATTATCTCATTTTGTCTTCACAACAACCCTGTGAAGTAGGTGATGTTCATCCCAATTTTATATTTGAGGAAATGTGAACAGAAAGATTAAGTGATTTGCCCAGGGTCAAACCATTAGTAAGTGTCTGTGGCTATGTATGATGATGATGATGATGATTGTGATCATCATCATTATAAGGAGGAGGAGGAGGAGGAGGAGGAAGAAGAAGAAGAAGAAGAAGAAGAAGAAGAAGAAGAAGAAGAAGAAGAAGAAGAAGAAGAAGAAGAAGAAGAGGAGGAGGAGGAGGAGGAGGAGGAGGAGGAAGAGGAAAAGGAGAAGGAGGAGAAGAAGAAGAAGAAGGAGAAAGAGGAGGAAGAAGAATAGGGGAAGAATAAGAAGAAGGAAGAAGAAGAAGAAGAAGAAGAAGAAGAAGAAGGAAGGAAGGGAGGAAGGAAAGAAGGAAGAAAGAAAGAAAGAAAGAAAGAAAGAAAGAAAGAAAGAAAGAAAGAAAGAAAGAAAGAAAGAAAAAGAAAGAAAGGGAGGAAGGAAGGAAGGAAGAAAAAGAAAGAAAGGAAGAAAAAAGAAAGAAGAAAGAAAGGAAGGAAGGAAGAAAGAAACAAAGAAAGAAAGAAGGGGGGGCAGCTAGGTGGCGCAGTGAATAGAGCGCCGGCCCTGGAATCAGAAGGACCTGAGTTCGGAGCCGGCCTCCGACACTTAATCCGCACAAACAAAAACCTAGCCGTGTAACCTTGGGCAAGTTACTTAACCCCGATTGCTTTAAAAAAAAAGAAAGAAAGAAAGAAAGAAAGAAGGAATTTATATAGCACTTACTATATGCCAGGAACTGTACTAAGCACTTTACAATTATTTCATTTGATCCTCCTAACAACCCTATGAGGTAGGTGCTATTATTATTTCTATTTTAAAGATGAAAAACTGAGGCAAACAGAGGTTAAGTGACTTGACCAGGGTTAAATAATTAGGAAGTGTCTGCAGCCAGATAATAAAAATAATATTGATAATGATAATAATAGCAGCTAACATTGATGTAGCGCTTACTATGCGCCAGGCACCATACTAAGTGCTTTACAGTTATTATCTCATGATCCTCACAACAACCCTAGGAGGTAGGTACTCATATTATCCCTATTTTATAGATGAAGAAACTGAGATAATTAGAGGTTAAGTGATTTGCAGAAAGATGAACAACTAGTAAATGGCTTAGGTGACATAGGAACACAAGTCTTCCTGGCTCCAGGATCAGCACTCTCATACAAAAGTAATCAAAGGTTAAGCTCCTGCTGGAGAATGGAGGGAATGGAATGAAGACCATAAGCAGGGAGGTGTTATAACCTTCCTTTCAGAGAATGAAACAAAAGGGAGGGTAATAGGGAATGATATAGAATAGTGTTGCTATGTGCAGTAGGAGAGAAGAGAGTCATTATGGGAGATAATGTAGATTTTCTTAGTTAGGCTGAAGGTGAGATCCTCTGGTGAGAGAGGGGAAAAAGTTGGCCTGTCAGGCCAGGAGATGAAGGAAAAAAGTTTGCAAAAGCTCTGGGGAGAGTGGATAGAGAGTTAGAGAAGAATAAGAGTATTACTATGTAGACCAAGTTCACTTGAGAACTTATCAGTGTGCAATGAACATGATGTGACAGTTTTCAAGTCTCTTAAGGAAAAAAACAATCCTAATTATGAGAGCTGCCTTTCTATGGATTGGACTACCTCATGAAATATTGAGCTCTGTATAAATGAGGCACCTGAATAAGAGATTGTAGAAGGAATTCATGGCGATTAAATGACCTAGGTGGTTTCTTCGTGCCTTTGGATTCCATGATTCAATTTTGATTGCCTGAGAAGTTCATTTTCATCACGAAGTAAAGCTTCTTCCAAAAACCTGCTCTGTAGGATGGAGATTTTGGAATATTTTTGTGGATGGAAATTACCCACTGCTTTACACTTCCCTATAAAAAAAAACAATCTTCCCTTTCAAGAGAAATGTTAACTGGAAGAAAGAATTCACAAAAATTCTCTTATGATTTGTATTTCTTCAACATTGAAAATATCAAGTTGCCTTAGGGAACCTGGAGCAACTTTTCCCATAAAGCTGTTGAGAAAACCAAGATTTCATAGATTTTTGATATTTTTGTCCATTTGTTTGTTTGGGGGAAGTTAAGGACATCTTAAAAGATAGAACTCAGCTCTTCATTGTCTTCTAACATGCATCAACCCAAACCAGCAGGAACTCCACTCCAGAGAAATTGGTCTAATTTCTCTTCCCTGAACACACTAGGATCCTGATTCCTGAGTGGTAAATTATTGGCAAACTCAGATGGAGTAAAGATGGAACAATATACTGATTTGATGAAATCCTTGCGATAGATGAGAGTCAGTCCAAAGCAAAAGCGTGTTGATACCCTTGAAAAAAACATGGTGGCATATACACTGTGTGGGATCATAGGACTCTAATCTTTTTTGACCTTTCAACCTCGTTTGATGTTTTTGACCTCCTTCTCATCCTGGATACTCTCTCTCTTCTGTTTTTTTTGCTACCATGATTACCTCTAGGAACTTATATTTTTGTCTGACTGATTTTCAGTTTCTTTGATTATATCTGCAACCATGTCATGTTTACTAACTATGAGTACCCCACCTTAAAGCTTTGTCCTGGGTGTACAGGGGTAGGCCAAAGCTTAGGAAGGTGACCTTGAGTTTCACAGAGAACGTGAACTACCTTGAATACATGTAAATAGCAAAAGAGGCTCCAAATATCCCATGAGAATATTTGTATGTGACCCTGGTCATCCCTGGCTCTATACCTTTTTTTTTCTATTTCTATATAATACCTGGTGTAGCCTGAGCTTAGTGTGGGGATCCACAATGTTGCTTTGTCCTGCTACTGTCCAGGATGACTGGCCTCTTCTGTGTAAACTCCATTAAGCTGCCCAATTACCCCTAATGAACCTATTAACAATCAAGCTGGCATAAGCCCCTCTTTCTCTGGCATCTCAGTATTCTCTCAGAGAGTATGCCACCTTACAACTGGCATGAGTAAAGCAGAACAGATCTGCCCCCTTACATTTGTCATAGTGGACAGCATAGTCTGCCCCCTTACATTGGGTCTTCTTTTTTCTTTCCTTTCTCTCATGTGGTTTCCCATTAGCTACCAAGGATTTAATTATCATATCTATGTGGACTATTTCCATACTTATCTTTCCAGTCTTAGCCTCTCTCCTGATCTCAAGCACTGCATCACCAAAGACCTGATGAACATTTTGAACATAATATTGTCCCTATAAGGACTAAAAGGAGATCAAATAATTCCAATCCATGTATAAAATTTGGAGTATTCCTCAACTTATGTATCCATTCAATCATTCAATCTTATACTTTCTTTCCATTTCTTCTTAAACTATGGGTTGTGGCTCCATATGGGGCTGTGAAAAATTTGGAAACAGTTAAAGGTTTCTGAACCCACAACCACCAAAAATTAATTAAAAATCAAATGCATAATGAATCCAAGGTACTTCTGACAGCACTAGGGCCCTGTTATATTACACAGCTTCACTGCAGCTTTGGTTCTAAATACAAAGCATGCATACTCTGCACTGTGCATACCTTCAAGTCATTAAGCCATGAAAGTTGCTAAAATAGAAAAGTGCTTACTAGTGGGAAAAGTTTAAGAAGTCCTGCTATGTACTATACTTGAATGAACTCCCTTTTCTCAACTCACACACCATCATAGTTCAGGTTTTTATTACTTCTCATTTAAATCATTGTAAAAGTCACCTTACTGCTTTCCCAGGCCCTTTTCAGATGATGCAAGTTGAGAGGGATCTATAACACACTGGAATTAAAAAAAGAGACTTTAAAATAAAATAGGTAAAAGGCAAACAGTATGTTCTGGTGGAACCAAAGAGAAAAGTGGAGTTGTATATTCAGAAGACATAGCCATGGGAGGAAATTCAGGAGCTAGAGGAATGAAGCACAGTAGAATGCATTTAGGTGAAAATCAATGAAGGCAGAAAGGGAAGCAATATTGTCATAAAAAATTCTACAGACTCTCTGAACACAAGGAGAAAAGGAATTGGAAAATGCTTCTCCTGCTACTCTTGTGGCCAAATGTGTGATAGATGAGAGAATAATTAGAAGCATTTACAACTTATTGAATGTTCTGAAGAGGAGAACGTATTAAAGGCTCAGTGATAACTTGAAGGATGTCTCAGGTAGATATCACATGGTTCTGTGTTTGACCATAACCTGTATATATGTGTCTGTGTATGAGTGCGTATATATGTATATATACACACAGAGATACACATACATACATATATGCATCTGTATACATGTATATATACATGTCATGTATGCATATATATGTATATATATATTATTTTTCCAGTCTCATATAAAAACAACTTTTAATATTCATTTTTAAAAATTTTGAGTTCTAAAATTCTTTCCCTCTCTCTTGTTCCTCCCCTCTCCTTAAGAAGGCAAGCAATTTAATGTAGGTCATACATTTGCAGTCATGCAAAACATATTTCCACATTAGCCATGTCATGAAAGAAAACAGTTGAAAGAGGAGGAAGAGGAAGAGGAGGAGGAGAAGGGGAAGGAGAAGGAAAAGGAAAAGGAGAAGGAGAAGGAAGAGAAGGAGAAGGAGAAGTAATGGCAAGCACAGAAGTAGTTCACACCTTGTTTCAGCTATTGAATTAACACCTTGTTTCAGTTCAAGTTTCTTTTGAGACTTGTATCAAGTCTGTTAAGAAACAGAATGTGTGAATCCCACAACTTGTGAACCCTAGAACTCATGAACTCATACAACAGGAAGGGAGGAGCTAATGACCATATATAAGGAGAATTTTCAGGCTTGAGACAGCAGAACTGAAAAGAGGACTCTCGTAGTGGCAGAGTCAAGAAGGAGAACACTTGTGGTATCCTGGCACTCTGTCTGCTCTGTCTGTGTTGATGTTTGTTGTGGTACTTTGTACAGAAGCCTGGGGACCTTACTGGAAGCCCTGAAAGAGGATTTTCTGGTTGTATGTTTACAGAAGTCCTGAAGAGGTTTTTGGAGGTCCTGGAACTTTACTGATGATTTGTGCTGACCTCTTGGACCTTGTTTGTGGGTCTGTGTTGATTTCTATGTTTATGATTTGTGTTGAGTTCTCAGACCTTGTTGGTGGGTCTGAGTTGATTTCCCAGGCAGATAGTGAATTGATTATGGTGCTGTTGATATATATGAATATTATTGTGGCTTTGTCAAGCTTTGTCTTCCCAGAAACAGGAACTGCGAAGGACTTGAGGTGGCCCAGACACCGATAACTCCAATATGGAATGGAAACTGGATGAAGAACTGGACAAGGAGTTGTAAGAGAAATGGGAAGCTGCCTGCCTTTGAACCCACATGACAGTTGGACTGGGACCATGGAAGAGGAACCATGGAAGCTGAGAGCCAGCCTTGAAAGAAGATTACTCGGATACTGTGTACTGGTTGAGAAGATTATTATTTACTGTGACTTAGGGGTGGAGAGCTTTGACTTTTATACTTTGTGATTGAATTAAGGATTTTGTGATTGACTAAATGAATGTACTTTGTTGAAAACTATGTGACCACTTTGGTGAAAACTATGTGGCCATTTTAGTGATAAGTTGTTCAGTTGTGACATGGTGAATGCTGTGCCTTGATTTTCTGTGAATGTTTTGCTCTGATTTGTTATTGAATAAAGAGAGTTTGATATACTATGTAATCAGAACCTTGAAAGCTGTTCACAGCAGCAGTCCTCTGGAAAGCTGCTCGTGCATGGCTTTACAGGAGAAGAGAACAAATTAGTTCAAGAGTAGTGGGTTCCTCCTCACTAGAAATATTCATTCAGTTAAAGACTAGCTGATCCACTTGTCTGGTACAATGCAGAAGGAATTCTTGTTTAGATATGGTTGTTGCAGGCAGCTTCCAAGTTCTGTTGGATCTTTGAGATTTTTGCCTTCATATCTTGTCTTTTTCTTATAGTACAATGAAGTTCTAGGGACATAAAAAATTAAATTCCATTCTTGGGTTAAAAAAAATCTACTATGTAGATAGATCATGGAAGATATGTGATTTGAAAATAGCTCATGGGGAAATGCTTGAGGGTTTTAGAGATCCATTGGCTCAGTGTTATGATATGGCAGCCAAAAGAGCTAATGTGATTTTATGCTTCATTAATTGGAGCATAGGGTCCAGAAGGAGGGAGGTGATAGTCTCACCACTGTAGACCACATGTACTGTGCTCAGCTCTAGATGCCACAGATTGTAAGGATACTGACAAGCTAGAATTTGTGCAGATGAAGGTGGCCAGGTTAGGTAATGAGTTAGAATCACTATTTAATATTAGAAATTGGGGGTGTTGAACATGCTAGCTGCTGGCAAAGATTGAAAGGACTATCATACAAGGAGGGGATTAGACACAATAAGGGGAAAACAATAGGAGAAACAAGTTTCTGCTCAATATAAGGATTCCTAATAAATAAAGCTGCCTCAAAATAGAATGAGCTTCCTTGATAAGAAGTGAGGGAGTCAAGCTGAGACTAGATGACATTTGTCACTGATGTAGATAGGATTCTTACTTAGGTATGAGTTAAGCCAAGTTTACAGATCTAAGAGTCTATGATTTTATCATTTTATGAAATATGAGTGTAAGGCAGTCAAAAGAAGCACTCCTTGACAAGGAGTTGGGAGGAGAATAGAACATTGGGACTCACAGTAGGTTGGCATAAAAGCAATTAAACACACAAAGGACACCTAGAGACAAAATCAGAGCCAAACTGCAGAATAATGGAGAAATGTGGATCAAACATACTTTAACAATCTCTCTCTCTCTCTCTCCCCTCATTTTTATTTATGAAATAATAGCAATAGTTCCATAATATATTAGAATTTTTAAAAGGCGATTGCACATGGAATTGTCAATCTATTATGTACAACTTGCTATTCCTTTTAAATATATAATAAAGTTATCATGTAACTATTTCCCCCCTTTTTTTTTCTTCCCTTCCTCCTCCCCAGATATATTATATGATTATTCTATACATCCTTTTATTTTTCAGTTCTTTCTCTGGATACAGATAGCTTCTTCCTTCATAGGTTCTTTTGTAGTTAATTTGGGTGTTTATAATAGTCAAAATGACTTAGTCACTCAAAGTTGTTCTTAAAACAATACTGCGGTTACTGTATATAATGTTCTCTTCGTTCTGCTCCTTTTGCTTTTCATTATTTTGTTCCAGTCTATCCATATTTTTCTACCATCAAGGGGCTCACCATTTCTTAGTAGTATTCCATTATGATTATATAAACTTGTTCAGCCATTCTCCAGTTGAAAGTCACTCTCCTCTGGGCTTTCCAAGGCTAATGCTTGAAAAAATTAAGACAGTTTCCATGTTTCCCTTCAGTTTTCATAGTCTTTGAGTCTTATAAATCTGTCTATATTTTCTACTCTATACTCCCCCCCTGCCTAACATCATGCTAACCATTTAGTAAGCAAGTCATACTTGAAAGGTTGAGCAACATTGCCCACATTTACCCATTTCAGTTTCAATCCCAATAAGTGAAGGTAAGAAAGTATACTTGAATACTTAGAATAGTAGGTTACTCACACTCTTACTTTCTTTTCAGGATTAGCTTGACATATAATTCAGGCCTTTTCTTGTGAGAACTGTTATATGAAAAGAAACTGTGGAATTTCAATCAATCTGACAATACCAAGAAGAAAACAGGATGATAGCCATATCACTTTACAAAGGAACGATTCCTACCAAAAGATGCTAATCTTGTATGACAGAGTAATGGGGTAGGAGATAGAGGGTGAGGAATCAATCATTGTAGCATATTTTGAAATGAACTAAATAATAATAATATCAAATATTTATATAATGTTTTAATATTTTCAAACTGTTTTATACCTATTATCTCATTTGATTTTCACAATAATTCTATGAGATGGTACTATTATTATACCCATTTTACAGAACTGGTTTCTTCCCCATGACACATCTGCCAAATGTGGCAAAAAGGATTCTAAACAATGTAATTGTTTTAGTGTGTACAGAGCTGGTTAGATACTGGCAGGAGGAAGTGGACACCACATTTTAGAAAGGACACTGAAGCTAGAGGAGATTTGGAGGAGGACAAACAGGTTGGCAAAGAGCCTCAAATTCATCCATACTCTAAGTAGTAGAAGAGACTGGATATGCTTAGTTTAGAAAACAGTAGATTTAAGGGAGACATGATAGTTGTCTTCAAGTATTTGAAGTGCTGTCAAGTGAAAAAATGGATTACACTTGCTTTTTTTGATTTCATCATATTTTACTAGGAGCAGTGAATGGAAATTGTAAATAGGCAACGTTAGGCTTGGTACTAGGAAAAACTGCCTAGAAATTAGAGATGTCTAAAAAGGGAATAGACTGCCTTGGGAAGTTGTAGGTGTCCTCCCACCCCCGCTTCAATAGGGTCTTCAAGAAGGGTCTAGAGGAGCACTTGTTGGGTATTTTGTACAAGATATGGTTTTGCCGGTGTGAATTGGACTAAGTGAAAAAAGTCCATTCTAAATGAAAAACTTATGGAAAAATGGAAGAATTCATGGGTAAGAGGAATTTTAAGCAGATGCTCTGGAAAGAAGGTTTGGAGAAGAGGAAAGCATATTAATTAGACTTGTAAGACTTGTGGTTTTTGCCCTCTCTGCAACCTATTAACTGTGTGGCCTCAGATAAGTCATATAAGTTCTCAGAGTCTTAGTTTTCTTATTTGAAGAGAAGAATAATAATTCCTATCCCACCTATTCCAAATTTGATAATATATACAAACATTTTTATAAGTACTTAATATAATGCCTAGTACATAAATATGTGCAAAGTGATACATAAATGTGTCTTACTATTCTCATCACCATGATTGTTAACATATGCTTTGATGGACTGAATGACAGAGACAACCTAGAAAACTGAAGCAACGTAGATTATTTCCATATCAGCCATATAACTAAAAGAAGAAACAGAAAAAAAAACTCATGAAAAATAAAGTTCAGAAAACTATTCTTTAATATGGATCATCAATATGGAGTTAATCAGTTCTCTCTCTGGAGATGAATAGCATTTTCCATCATGAATCCTTTGGAATTTTCTTGGATCATTTTCTCGATCAGAGTGGCTAAGTTTTTCACAGTTGATCAGCCTTATGACATTGCTGTTACTATGTACAGTGTTCCTTTAGATCTTCTCACTTAATTTTGTATGAGTTCATACAAATCTTCATGGGTTTATTCTAACGTCATCCTGTTTGTCAATTCTTAAGGACAATAATATTCCATCACAATGATATAACACAATTTATTCAGCAACTCCCCCAAAATGATCCCTTCAGTTTCTCATTCTTTGCCACCAAAAGAGAGCTGCTAAAAATATATTTGTAGGAACAGATCCTTTTTCTTTTTCTTTAACTTTCTGAGTTACAGACCTGGTAGTGGTGTTAATGGTTCAAAGGGTATGTACAGTTTTATAGCCTTTTGGGTATATTTCCAAATTGTTCTCCAGAATGGCTAGAGTTTGCAACTCCATCCACAATGAATCAGTGTCTCAGTTTTCCACATTCAAGAATCCCTGCCCTCAAGGAACTTACATTCTATTGGGAGAAATAACATGTTGATATAAAAGCATATATAAAATATGTCCAATGTAAATACAAGATAATTTTAGGTAGGGAAAGCACCAGAACCTGGGATAATTTTAAAAAATGCCCCATTTGGAAGGTGATGCTTTTAAGGATGCTTGGATTCCCTGAGGCAAAGACAAAAAAATTACACATTAAAGGGATGGAGGCAAAGGCAAAAATAGGAGATGGAATGTGATGTAATGAGGAAGAACAAGACCAGTTTGGGTTATTTGAAGTATACATGAAGGGGAGTAACACAGTAAAACTAAAAAGGTAAGTTGTAAGGACAAAGACTATTTGCACAGAATTTTAACAACCATGGAAAATTAGAATCATTGTCTTAAGTGACAGATGACTACCCAATCTCTATGATTTTCTCTATAGAAAGGTTATAAGAAAATATGATTGAATTCACCAAGAATACTCACTGGGTTTGAAATAAGAAGTCTTGGATTAAAGATGGTGGAGTAGAAACAGCATGTCCAAGGTGCTCTCCCTGCATATCACCTCCAAACCATGTAAAAGGGGACTCTGAACAACTTCTGGAGCCCCAGCACCCACAGAATGACACAGAAAAGCTAACCTCCTGCTGAGGACAGCCCAGCAGCCCTGCAGGGAGCAGCCATCGCAGTGCTCTGGGAACCGACATCGCAGCACTCTGGGAGCTGAGGCCAGGCCCACTTGAGCCATGGTTTTAGCCCCAGGGCAGCAGGGCCAGCAGCCTGCCAGAGGGATCCCAGAACACCAGCAGCTGTGGCGATTCCAGAATTATCAACACAGACATGCCTAGGACAAAGTAAGAGGTTAGTGCCCTATGGACTTTGGGACCGGTATTTGGGGAATGCGTCAGCTTCCTCCCCTGGGGGCTAGAAGCCCATCAGGAGACACATCATTTTGCAGTTTCAGTGGCAGCTCCAGCCCCTGGCCTGCGAGCTGTAGGGAGCTCCGGCGATCAGTCTTGGGGGTTAATCACTCTTGCTTTAACCTGCTTGGATCTGGATTGTGATCTGGGGGGGGAGGTCTGGGGTGGGCATCCAACTTGCCAGAACCGGAAGTTGTGAAGACCCCAACATTAGGAACAGAAGCTCCCCTGTCTGGTGGCAGAGTCCTACTGTGGCAAAAAGCCCAAAAGTCAATTAATTAAGTGGCAACATGCCTAGGCAAAGGTAACAAAATAAACAGAAAAATGCAACATTAGACTCCTATTTTGGGGGGCAAAGAGGATGGAAGCATGGAACAGGAGGAGGACTGTGAGGTCAGAAATCCTGCTCCAAAAGCCGCAAAGAAAAATATGAGTGGATTACAGGCCATAGAGGACCTTAAGAAGGACTTTAAAAATCAAATAAGAGAAGTGGAGGAAAAAATGGGAAGAGAAATGAGAAGGATGCAGGAAAAATATGAAATGAGGGTCAACAGTCTGACTGAGGAAAATAACACCTTAAAAATAGACTGGCAAAGGAGGCCCAAAAGGGCGATGAGGAGAAGAATACCTTAAAAGTCGAATTTGTCAGATGGAAAAATAATCTCAAAAGCTCACCGAGGAGATTCATTCCTTCAGTGTTAGACTGGAACAAATAGAAGCTAATGATTTTATGAGAAATCAAGATGCTGTTAAACAGATCCAAACAAATGAAAGAATAGAAGGCAATGTGAAATATCTCATGGGAAAAATCACTGACCTGGAAAATATATCCAGGAGAGATAATTTAAAAATTATTGGACTACCTGAAAGCCATGATCAAAGAAAGAACCTAGAAATCACCCTTCAAGAAATTCTCGGGGCAGCTAGGTGGCGCAGTGAGTAGAGCGCCGGCCCTGGAGTCAGAAGGACCTGAGTTCAGATCCAGCCTCAGACACTTAATGCATGCACAAACAAAAAACCTAGCCGTGTGACCTTGGGCAAGTTACTTAACCCCAATTGCCCTCCAAAAAGCAAAAACAAAACAAAACAAAAAAGAAATTCTCAAGGAAAATTGCCCTGATGTTTTAGAAACAGAGGGCAAAATAGAAGTTGAAAGAATCCACAGATCACCTCCTGAAAAAGATCCCAAAAAGAAAACTCCCAGGAATATTATAGCCAGGTTCCAGAATCCTCAGATCAAGGAGAAAATACTACAAGCAGCCAGGAAGAAACAATTTCAATATTGTGGAAACACAATCAGAATAGCCCAGGACCTGGCAGCTTCTGCACTGAGGGATCAAAGGGCATGGAATATGATATTCCAGAGGGCAAAAGAACTGGGAATGAACCCAAGGGTCACCTACCCAGCAAAACTGAGTATTTTGTTTCAGGGAAAATATGGTCATTCAGTGGAATAGAGGACTTTCAAGCATTCTTGAGGAAAAAACCAGAGTTGAATAGAAAATTTGACATCCAGACACAAGAAGCAAGAGATGCCTGAGAAGGTAATCAGGAAAAAGAAATCAAAAGGAACTTATCAAAGTTGAACTATTTACATTCCTACATGTTAAAACAATAACAGTGACTGATGAAACATTTCTCAGTATGAAAATAATTGAAGAAGGGTATATGGGCATATGAATACATATGTGAATGTGTGTATGTATGTTTACAGTTATACATGGACAGAGGGCATAGGTTGAATTTGTAGGGAAGGGATGATACTTAAGGGGTGAAATTATGAGGTGAGAGAGGAAAGTGGCAAGAGGAGATGGGGAGAGACAGGGTAGGGTAAACTATCTCATGCAGAAGAAGCAAGTGGAAGTGGTTGCAAAAGATGGGGAGAATAAGGAAGGCTAAAAAGGCAAAACCACATTCAAACTGAATTTGGTTCAGGGAGAAAATGACATACATAGTAAATGGGATATCTCAACCTGCAGCAGGATAGGGGGAAGGGGGATGGGAGGAGGGATGATGGATAGGAGGGCATCCTTGGGGTGAGGGGAGGTTGGAAGTACCCACTATAAAAGAGGGACAGGATCATGTAGGGAATGGACCAGGTGGGGGTGGGATGAGTGGGAGGGAATTATAAGCATCTTTGTACAATATAGCTACTATGATAATGTTTTGCATAGCTAGACATGTACAACACATACTGAATTACTTATCTTCCCAGAGGGAATGGGTGACAAGGGAGGAAGGGATTGGATCTGAAATTCGAGGTTTTAAAATTAAATGATTCAAATATATATAAATAAAAAAGAAGACTTGGATTCAAACTCACCTCTCCCTCCTAATAATTATGTGTGTCCTCAAACAAGTTATTTTATTTTGAGTCTCAGACTTCATATCTGTAAAATGAGGGGTTTGGACTGGACTAGATAGATCCTTTTCAGTTCAAAAGCAAATTGTCCAATGATCAATACAGAGTATTTGCAATATTATTGTTATTGTTATTAACTATTGTTATAGTGTTATTAACTATTATTATTTATCAGTGCATACTACATGTGCAAATAAATAAGAGGTGAGGAATGGCAACCTAAGTTTTCTACATCAAAAAAGAATCTCTCTTAACTTTGAATTGCTGTACCATACTGTGCCTCTCTCAAAGCATTTGTCATATTCTACCTTGTACTAGAGTTATTTGTGTATGTTTCCTATCTCTCCTTCTGGTGTGTTATTTCCTCAAGGGCAGGGACTTTTTCTTTATTTATACTTGTGTCACAACAGTCAGAGAGCCTGAGCAATTGATCTAATATAAGGTAAGAGTTGCTGCCATTGTTTCTGAAGAGTGAGACATCTCTCCCACTCTGAGGCTGCCTGTAGGCAGCACATAAAAAAAGAAAGAGACAAAAATCTCTAGGCCAAATTTTTAGGCTGGCCGACTATGCGGCATCTGCAGAGCTATGCTGTGAAAGGTGGGAGAGTAAGAGAGCCAAAAGAGACAAATTCACGACTGAACAGTATACATCTTTGAGCATAGAATTCCTGGGTGACATTCCTAGAGTTCTTGCTTTCTGCTATGTTGGGAATACAAGGAAGTCTTCAGTTTTGTGCCATAAACTGTGTGAGATCTTACACAGAAAGAACATTGAAGGACTGGGTTGAGTGGGTAACAAAACATGGGCATGCTTATCCAAAAATCATCTTTTCCTCCAAATTTCTTCACCCTCTAACTGTTTTCATTTCTACTGAAGGCAACACAATCCTCTTAGTCACTCAGGTCCATGACTTCAGGTTCATCTGTAATTTTTCCCTCCCCTTCACCCCTTATTATCTATAAGGTGCCAGTTTGGTCATGTCTACCTCTATGCCACACATTAAACATTATAACACAGATAACACCTACTACACCAATAACACAGGAGAGCTTTTCTAGAAGGTATTCTAGCAACCCCCCGCCCCCCTCTCTCTAGCAGGTTCACTTGATCTAGGCAGCCAGAAGGATAACATTGGAGACATGATAAGGAGTTAATTAAGCTTACTTTATTCTAGTCTTTTCAAAGGGATTGCTGATAACTGGAGAACAACTACTATAGCATCCCCTAATTACTCTTCTTGCAGAGATGGGCAAGAATGGGAGCTCCAACTCCTACACAATCCCTTAAGTCTCCATGGGGGCTGAACTAGACAAACACATATTTACAAATTCTCCCAAGCCTTGATGGGAGTTGATCAAGGCACACACAGCATACCAACTTGTGCATTTCCCCCCAAGCCTCAATGTCATCAGGTCAAGGCACGCATACATGCATATTCCCCTTGTGTATTCCTATTCCCCACTTACTGACCATGCTCACTTGATTTATAGGGTAACAGACAAAGAATGCAATTTGCTAACAATAGCCTGACAAGTTTACATTAACTTTAGCAATATCATGGTAATTTAGTACAGGACACAGTAGTAGATGTTTACCAGCTTAACTCAAATTTTTACATTATCTTAAGAATATAATATGATGTGGAAGCATGGTGGAGATGTTTACAAGTCATGAGCCTGGGAACTAGAAGATTGCTATGACCATGGATCCTAGGAACTAATGTCTATGACCCTGGGAAAGATTATCTAAAAAAAAATAATCAAATACCCTTTACATACACTAAAATCTATTTTACATACACATGTCTATCCACTTCTTTCTAAATACACATCCATCACCATAGTTCAGAGACATAGCTTTTCATTTTCCTTATCCCAATAGCTTCAGAATGTGTTTCCCTACTTCAAAGCTCTCTCCTCTCTCATGTATCCTGTAGTCTACATTACTTCCAAATTGATATTCCTAAACTGTGGTTCTGACCACCCCCTTCCTTGAAAGAATTCTGTAGCTCATTATTGCAGAAAATGCAAATGTCTCTTTCTAGCTAGGCAGCTAAGTAAAATAGTAAATGAAGGGGTAGGCTTAGCATTAGAAAACCTGATTTCAAATCCAGTCCCAGGTGCTTACTGTAGCTATGTGACCCTAAATAAATCACTCAACCTTTCTTGAGCTCAGTTTCCTCACCTGAAAATTGCCATAATAATAGTACCGGCCCCATAGGGCTATTGTGAGGCTCAAATGAGAAAATGCATGTAAAGTACTTTGTAAGCCTTAAATCATGAGCATTTAGAACAGAACTCATTATATAGTAGGCACTTTAATTCTAGTTAGCCAATGATTGTCCCCAGCCCTTTCGCAGTAGAGATTAATAGGTTATCTTCTGCCTACAAGCATTCACAGGAGCTATTCAAATAAATGATTGACTCCTATAAATATTTGTTAGATAAGACAGTATAACACAATGAATAGAGAGCTGGTCTTGAAGTCAGAAAGACCTGGGTTCAACTCCTACCTCTCAAACATGCGGCTTTTCTGGCAATAGTCAAGTCACTTAAACTCAGGGCTCTGAGTCTAGTCATCTTCAAAAGCAAAAAAGCTAAAAAAAGAAGGGAGGGAGTTGGTAGAGGGAGTTTTTGCAAGGGGAATTCCTTATACAGAAAAAAAATCACAAATCTAGTCCCTATCCCTAAAAATGTATTAAACACCAATGTTTTGTAGAGCACTCTGCTAGATTCTGAGATCACAGAGAGAAAACTAAATATTTCTTGCCCTTAAGAAGCTATATCCTAGGGGGGCAAAGTCAAGATGGCAGAGTAGAAACAGGACTTCTGAGTGGCTCCAGCTTCCACCTCCTCCTCTTCATGTAAAAATGACTCTAGAAAAACTTTGGAGCTACAGAACACAAAATGATAGAGAGAAATTAACCTCCCTCTGAGTACAGAGTGGCAGGCTGGCAGGAATTGGGCAGTAAAGAGCTCTGGGAGCCAAGCCCAGCCCTGCTCAAGCCTGAAGTTTTAGCCTCAGGGTGGCCTGACCAGCCACCAGCTGGAGGGACTTTAGATCATCAGCAGCTGTGGTGGTTTCCAGAATTATCAACCCACAGATGCTAAGGACAAAGTGAGAGGTCAGTACAGTGAATTGGGACCAGGGAATTCAGGAGTGGGGTCCAGCCTTTGTCCCTGGGGTAAGAAGCAGCTGAGGGTCTACAGGCATGTGGACCAAGCCCTGCCTTGTGGCTGCTTCTGAGCTCCTGGTCTGCAGATTGCAGGGGGACCAAGCAACCAGTCTGAGGGGTAATCACTCTTGCTTAACCTGCTTGGATCTGAATTTCTGTCTAGGGTGGAAGTCCTGGGTTGCACGAACAGTTTGTCAGAGTGTGTGGAGGCTTCAGAGAGGGCACCCAACTAATAGCTCTAGCAGCTGAGAAAACCCCAGAATTTGGGATAAATCTCCCCTTTCTGGTAGCAGAGTCCTACTGTGGCAAAAGGCTCAAAAGTCCAGTAATTGAGTGGCAACATGAGCAAGCAAAGGAACCAAAGCAAACAGAGCATTCCAACATTCGACTCCTATCTTAGGGACAAAAAGGATCAATGCATGGAACAGGAGGAAGACAGTGAAGTGAGAACTCCTAATGCACACTCCTAAACAAAAGCTTTCAAGAGAAATATGAGCTGGTTACAGGCCATAGAAGAATTTAAAAAGGATTTTGAAAACCAAATAAGAGAAGTGGGGGGAAAATTGGGAAGAGAAATTAGAACAATGCAAGAAAATTATGAAATGAGAGTTAACAACCTGACTGGAGAAAATAACACCTTAAAAATAAACTAACTCAGATGGCAAAAGAGGCTCAAAACGGCAACGAGGAGAAGAATGCCTTAAAAAGTTGAATTTGCCAGGTGGAAAAAGAATCTCAAAAGCTCACTGAAGAGAATCATTCCTTCAGAATTAGACTGGAGCAAATGGAGGCTAGTGACTTTATGAAAAATCAAGATACTATTAAATAGACCCAAACAAATGAACAAATAAAAGGCAATGTGAAATATCTCATTGGAAAAACCACTGACCTGGAAAATAGATTAAGGAGAGATGATTTAAAATTACTGGACTACCTGAAAACCATGGTCAAAAAAAGAGCCTAGAAATCATCCTTCAAAAAATTCTCAAGGAAAATTGCCCTGATGTTTTAGAACCAGAGAGTAAAATAGAGGTTGAAAAAATCCACCAATCACCTCCTGAAAAAGATCCCAAAACAAAACTCCTATGAATATTATAGCCAGGTTCCAGAGTTCCCAGATCAAGGAGAAAATATTACAAACAGCCAGAAAGTAACAAATTTAATATTGTAGAAACACAATCAGGATAATTCAGGATGTGGCAGCTTCTACATTGAGGGATCCAAGGACTTGGAATATGATATTCCAGAGGTCAAAGGAGCTGGGATTAAAACCAAGAATCACCTACACAGCAAAACTGAGTCTCATGTTTCAGGGGAAAACATGGTCATTCAGTGGAATAGAGGACTTTCAAGCATTCTTGATGAAAAAACCAGAGTTGAATAGAACATTTGACACTCAGATGTAAGAGGGAAGAGAAGCATGAGAAGGTAAACAGGGAAAAGAAATCATAAGGAACTTATCAAAGTTGAACTACTTATATTCCTACATGGAAAAACGAAAATTGTAACTTATGAAACTTTTCTGAGCATGAGAATAGTTGAAGGGAATAGAAATGTGTCTGTGTTTACATAGATATATATGTATGTATGCATGCATACATAGATATATATATGTATGCATGCATGCATACATAGATATATATGCATACATAGATATATGTATGTATGCATGTATACATAGATATGTCTATATAGGAGGATATATAGGCATATGAATGCATATGTGAGTGTGTGTATATATGTGTGCAGGTATACATAGACAGAGGGTGCAGGACCAATTGAATAGGAAGGGATGATACTTAAAATGTGAAATTAAGAGGTGAGAGAGGAATATAATAAGAGGAGATGGGGAGAGACAGATTGGGGGTAAATTATCTCATATAGAAGAGGGAAGGGAAAACTTATAATGGAGGGTAAGAACATTAAGGTAAAATGGAATGAGTCAACCTTATTCTCATTGAATTTGGCTTAGGGAGGGAATGACATACACACTAAATAGGGTATCTCACCCTACAGGAGAGTAGAGGGGAAGGGAAAGAGAGGGGAGATAATGGAAGGAAGGGCAGGCTGGGAGGGAGGGAAGTTGGAAGCACCCACTTTTGAAAAGGGACAGGATCAAAGTAGAGAATAGAACAAGCGGGGGGTGGGATAGGATGGAGGGAAATATAGTCAGTCTTTCACAATATTTCCACTATGGAAATGTTTTGCATAGCTACACATGTACAACCCATATTGAATTGCTTATCTTCCCAGTAAGGGTGGGTGATGAGGGAGGAAGGGAAAGAATCTAGAATTCAAAGTTTTAAAATCAAATGTTTAAAAATATATACACATATTATTATTATTATTATTATTTTACATGTAACTGAGAAATGAGATATACAGGCACTGGGGCATAGAGATCTACCATGCCCTACGTGAAAGTTGGAGGAGGGATGGCAGAAGATATGGGAGAGAGCAGATTGGGGAGGGGATATTCAGTGGGATTGCTGTTTTGGGGTGGTGGGTAGGGAAAAACAGGGAGAAAATTTGTAATTCAAAATCTTGTGGAAATGAATGATGTAAACTAAAAAATAAAAAGGAGAGGAAAAGTTAAAAAAATTAAAAGAAGGAAGAAGAAGGAGGAGAAGGAGAAGAAGGAGAAGAAGGAGGAGAAGGAGAAGAAGAAGAAGAAGAAGAAGAAGAAGAAGAAGAAGAAGAAGAAGAAGAAGAAGAAGAAGAAGAAGAAGAAGAAGAAGAAGAAGAAGAAGAAGAAGAAGCTATATTCTACTGAGCAGTGGGGGAATAGGGCAAAAACACAGTTAAGCAAGTAACCCCAAAGCTAAGTAAAGAAGACAGAAAATGCTTCCTAGCTATACTATCACACTCAGCTCCTAATAATAAACACATAAAGAGGAACTGATTAATTGCACCTGGAGTTGGAAGGTATGGCCTTCTTAGAGTAAAGAAGGGGAAATAGGACGTGAGAAACTCCATCTTTCTAGTGATCATCAAGGAGCTCCTGCCTTTAGAAAAAGAGCAAGAGAGTTTTCAGTAAAGACTGTGGAAGCAGTGGCTAGGGGATAGATAACTTTTCTGGAGGAAGCTGTGGAATGTTTAAGGGCCCATTGAATTTCTTATAGAATGCACGTTCTCATCTTGTCAACCTGAGTCCTTATCTTCTTTTAATCCTCAGCAGGTGCCACCTCCTCCATGAAATCTTTTCTGATCCTTTCTCAGGCTCCAGGACTTAGTACTCTCTCTCACTTCAGCTTATCTTTTTTTCACTTGTCTCTGTATAGGTTTTATCAAAGTAGAATATGAGCTCCTACAGGACAAGGACTGTTTTTTTGTTTGTTTGTTTCTGTACCCTGATCCCTAACCCAGATGGGCCACTAGATGGCAGAGTAAATAGAACACCAAGCCTAGAGTCAGGAAGACTCTTCTACATTCAAATCCAGCCTCACATAATTACTGGCTGTGTGGCCCCAGGAAAGTCGCTGAAATGTTTCCCTCAGTTTCCTCATCTGGAAAACAAGTTGGAAAAGGAAATGGCAACCCACTCCAGTATTTTTGGTGAGAAAAACCCATAAGGTTAAATTGACTAAAAACAATCTAACACAGTTATCATGCACAGGATTGTTCAGTCATGTTCTACTCAAATGGGGTCATGAACAAGTATGATAACTGTGTTAGATTATTTTTAGTCATTTTAACCTTTTGTGTTTTTCTCACCAAAAATACTGGAGTGGTTTGCCATTTCCTTCTCCAGCTCGTTTTCCAGATGAGGAAACTGAGGCAAACAGGGTTAAATGACTTGCCCAGGGTCACATAGCTAGTAAGAGTCTGAGATCAGATTTGAACTCAGGAAGATAAGTCTTGCTTACTCCAGGCCACTTAGCTACCCCCATCATATACAGAGTAGGTGGTTAATAAACATTTTTTGATTGAATGAATTTCTTTTCTTGGGCATGGCTATGTCAGAAATCACTAGACCTTGCAATAAGACATCTAAGGACCATCTTGCTTACCAGAAGTTTTGAGAACATATGAATCTTAATGAATCAGTCATAGGACTTAAACAAAGTGCTAAAATGCCTTTGAACTAGAATGACTTGTAGAAGAATTGTTGGATAGAGAAGAGGAAATCTGGACTGATGAAGTGAGTTGAAAAGGGATTAAATTCCAGGAACTGGATCAAGTATGGTTTTGCACAACTTCCATGAATTGTAGTGGTTAGGAGACAAGAGTCATCAGCTTTGACCTTGGCCATATATCTATCCCTTACACCACCTTTACCATGAGGAGAATATTGCAAACTTCAAAGGGTCCAGAGGATTTTCAAATTTCCATCTTGTGTATCAGTCATAGCATCATTTCCCTGGGACAGCAATGGCTAATGCACTGTCTGTCTCAGGAGTCCAGGACAGACTGGACACAAATTCATCCTGTTAGCAAGGCACTTCTTGAGTACTTCATGGATGAGAAGAAAAAGAATCCCTATATTCCAGAGCTGCAAGTTACCCCTTTGACACTTGTGTTCTCTCTAAGGTAGGGCACACTTTCCCCAGGAGAGGGGGGGGAGAGAAGGAGAAGGAAGGGAAGAGGAGAGAAGGGGAGAGGAGAGGAGGGGAGAGGGGAAGGGAGGGGAGGAGAGGGACAGCATGTCAGAGACTTGGGGTCAGAGATTTTTTGCACCAACTCAGCTCACTGTATTGCTTTAGTAAATACCCTGTTCTAAAAAGTATTTAAAGACTAGATAACTGAACAATTCCCAAATGATAATCTTGGGTGGATGTATACCAGTTAAAGTTCAAGCTGACCACATTAGAGAATTGCCCCCCTTAGGGGTGATTCTACAACCCTGGTGGTGGGAAGGATGGGGAGATGTAACTAAATAAGGTATAGAGACCTGACACATATGTGAAAGTGTGGGTAGGGATAGAGATGCCTGAGACCTCATATGAGCTACAGAACCAGTGAAATTATGCAACCAATCAATGGAGTTCCTTTGGAAACTGGAAAGTAACCAAGTGAAACCCATTATCTTAAAAGACTTTTCATATAGAAAATATAAATACTGTAAGGTCAAAAAGGATTTTGGCAAATTCATGGACACTAATAAAACAGTAACTTTGTTGGGGTGATTTCAGGTGCATTCTGATCTTTGAGGGAAAGCTCCAAAGAGGACAATTACCCTTCTCTTCAACTACTCTAATCTGCTCCATCTCTTTGAGTCTGCCCTTGACAGAAACTGAATGTAAGGCTGGTAGGGTCATTAATCTGACTCAGTGTGGCATTTCTTCAACTCTTGTACATTCTAATTAGAGGGAAGAAGAGGATGTTCCAGGCGGAGGGAACAGCATGTGGGAAACCATGGAGGTGTAAGCAATCAAATCAAGAGCATGGGGTGATAAACAGCTTTGTCTGCTCATGGCATTGCTACCAATAAATAACCACATGCCAATCTAGTTGCCTGCTCATTTCTTCTATGTAGATCACACCTTTAAAATGCATTCACTTTAAGTTGCACATAATATAAACATATTTCTAGCCTTTCATTCATTTGTTCAATAAGTATCCTACTCAACAATGTGCTGGTAAATGTTTAACAATTGACGGGGGTGGTGGGGGGAATGCTCATTTGACACACTTTTCAGTTCAATATCCCTTATTAGCATTTTCTCCATTACTTTCTTAAGTCTAGACAATCCATTAATCTATTAACCAAGCCCTGATTTTTAGCATTTGACAATATCTGAGGTGTAATCACTCACATTGATAATTTAATAATCAACTTTCATAAGCCAGTTTGAGCTGCCTCATGCCTTTCCTTTAGTACTATTTCTACTACCAACAACACTATTGCTAGTACTACTACTGCTATTACTACTACTGCTGCTACTACTACTAGTACTACTACTACTACTACTACTACAACTACTACTACTGCTGCTGCTACTCCTGCTACTACTACTATTACTACTATTACTATTACTGCTGCTACTACTACTGCTGCTACTACTACTCATAGTTGGCATTATGTAGCTCCTACTATATTCCAGGCTCTGTTCTAAGCATTTTGCAAATATTAACTCATTTCATCTCTACAACAACCTTGGGAGGTAGGTGAGATTATTCTCTTTACTTTGCAGTTAGGAAAACTGAGGCAAACAGATTCAGCGACTGGCTTAAGGTCTCACAGCTAGTTAGGTGTCTGGAGTCAGATTTTTAATTCAAGTTTTCCTGACTTGAGACCCAGTGCTCTATTCACTGTACCACTTAGTTGCCTAGCCCTCATTTGAAATCTAATTCCAATATCAACATGTTCATAAAATCTTTCTTGATCTCCCAGTAGTAACAACTCTTCTCTCCCAGATCACATGTACTATTTGGTACTATAACTACTACAGTTATCAAGTAGTTTATGGTTTTCTGTGTTTATTTCTTATCTACCTCAAAGACAGTAAGCTCCATAAAGGTGAGGACTATGCCTTATCTTGACTTTGTGCCTATTCTAATCCTGAGCACAATTGTCTGCTCAGAGAAGGGATGAATGGTGAATGGATGGATGGGGGAAAAAACAAACCTTGACTAATTCCTTACAGTGTGCAAAGGATACAAACACAAAAGCAGACAGTTCTACTCTCAAGAGAACTGTCCATTCTAATAGGGAAAACCAATCCATACACAGGATTTCAGCTATAAGTTAGATGGAAAAGCCCCATGGTCCTAAGTATTCAGTCACAAAACAGATGGTAATGCATCATGTTTGGTGCCATTTCATTGATAAAACCATATCTGTTGAGCCAGTTGACAGTGCCAAGAATTATGGTATTGAGAAATTTCTTCTCTGAGTCTTCAGTAACTATGGCTTCTGGGAAGTCAGGGGCTTCAGGACCTGCAGAAGTAATTGCCAGGTCACTTCTCCAAAGGGTTATTTTGCTAGACAGTAGATGTAGAGTATTGGGCTGGTAGCAGGGTGGATGATCTGGGGGGGTCACAGGAGCTGTTCTTCTTGAGGTTCTTGGTTTCATCTGCTCTTAGTGGCAGTTGTTGGTAGTAGGGGGAAGGAAGGGTTACTGGGCCTTTCCTCTCTTGGAATTGCTCCCCTGGATGATGGTTATGAGATGTGGACTGGAAGCAGGAAAGGCAGGTTTTGGTTCTCTACTCTTCCTGGGGCTTTGGGGTATAACTTGGCTATTTCTTAATAAATGTCTGTTAAATTGTATAATATGTGCATGACACCATTAGATGCTATTAGAGGGGGATTGTTTCTCAAGATACATAATCTACTTTTAGGAAGGCTACAAAATAGTAGGAAAGATAAGACATATATTTGAGATAATCACAATAGAAAATAGGCTAGTCAATGAGATCTGGGTCTGCTGAGGAGCCAGGTAGTTATGTGGCTTGATGAAGGGCATGGAAACTATAACAAAGGTGGATGAGAAATGGATAGAAGTGGACAGAGAAAGAAATATTTAAAGTTCAATGATCTGGAACCTCATGGGACTTCATGTAGACACAAAAAAATTAAAATGGTATGGCAATTCAGGTAAAGGAAAGATTTCTTCTGGTTGGGACAATCTGGGCAGATTTCATAGAGGAGGTATCATTTAAGCTGAGCTTTGAAGAATGCGTAGGATTTCAACAGATGGAGATGATGGGGGGTTTCATTCTTAGTATAGTGAACAGCTTGAGAAAAGACTTCATGATGGGAATGGGAATATGTGTTCAGAGAAAGGCAAGTAAGCTGTCCAGTATGACTAGATAGTGTGGATCTGCACAAAGAACTAGAATGGGGGTTAAGGGGGGAGATGGCAACACTGATTTATGTCAAATAATGGAGCATCCTGATTGTCAATACAGAGACTTCGAGACTTAGGTTGTAGGAAACAGAACCAATAAAGGGTTTTAAAAAATTACTTATTTACTTCTGCAATCAGATTCACTCATTAAAAAGATTATCTAGTGGCATATGTTGAATGAATTGAAATGACAAAATGTAGATAGGGAGACCAATTCAATGTATGCACAGGTAACCCCAAAATGGACTGAGCTTCTAGTAGCTTACACACAATCTAGGGATCTTTTCCTGAGAGGGGAAGATCATTTTTCTTTCTGGCTCTGCCTCTACTAGAGATAGCTAACACAGCCACAATCATCAACTCTAATCCTCAGGGACAAATTGGGAGCTCCCTGAACAAGGTATACGTCTCTTATCTAGGACCCAAAGTATATGCCCAGGTCTATGGGTGGTGCTCTAATCCAGCACATCAAGGATATCCCTGTGATTCAGTGATAGAGTAAAAGGCCAAGAGGAAGACAATAAGGTTCAGAGGAAGGGTAAGGACAGTGGGAAACAAAAGGAAAAGCAATATTGAGACATAATCTGGAGGTAGAAACAATAGGACTCAGCAGCTATCTCTTGGCAGCGATAAGGGAGGCTTAACCAATTTGAAGATGCCACAAAGTTGAGATATAGTTGAACTGGATGACAAAGTCAGGATAAAGAAAAATCTCAGATCCCAACTGTCTAGAACCGTGAGAAGATTTGAACAGGATAAAATATAATGGGGACACATGCAGTCTTATACTTGAGTTTGTTTTTGAAAAATCAACTTCACAAGTACAAGATGAGGGAGGCCTGGCTAGACAGTGTTTCATTCAGGAAAAAATAAACAAACTGAAAAGAATGGTAATCTCAGTATGACTCAGCAGTGTGATATGGCATCCAAGAAAGCTAATGCAATCTTAAGTCACTTTTAAGAGAGACATAACATCCAGGATTATGGAAGAGATTTTACATTTTGTGTTGACTGGGCCACATGTGGAGTTTCAAGGTCAGCAGTGACGGCCAGATTTATGAAGACAGTGATAAACTGGAGAATGTCTAGGAGATGGTAAATAAGACGGTGATGGGCTACAATTTCATGAAGATCATTTGAAGGGACAAAAGTATTGGATCTGGACGAGAGGAGATTTAGGCATCACATAGTACATGTTTTCAAAAGAGGACAGAGCTCTCACATGGAGGAGAAATTAGGCTTGGTCCAGGGAGGCAGAACTAGGACCAATGGATGGGGGCTGCAAAGTTAGGCTTGTTGCAAAGGCAACAACTGGATTGGGGACTAGACCTATGATTTTATTGGAATAGAGAACTCCTAGATGAGGAAACATGAAGGTGGGCTCATTCTTTTTGTAGCAACCTCCCTAGCACTGCATCCACAACTCTGGCTCTCATTGGTTGGTGGGTTATATCCCAACACTATTACTATCCTTGGGATTCTAGGGATAGTCTTGAGGGGCTAAGTTTGTAATACCATCATTCACTGGACCCCTTCCCCCTTCACTGGTATGTATCACATTAGCAATGTTTTCAGTCATTTAATTTTAAAGGTATTTACTTCAATTAATATTTAATATATTGTATTATATTATATTAATTATTATTATATAATACATGATATATATTATATAAATATATTATATTTATTGTATTATATATAATATATAATATGTAAATGTATTTACTAGTATATAATGTTTAATATATAAATAATATCAAATATATAATATTTAAAAGATATTCCCTAATATAACGTAGGAAGAGTAGTAGTTATAAAAATAGTCATGAACAAAACCACAGCACAGTTTCCTTTTATACACATGAGGTCCCCAGGGAGAGAGACAGTAAAACATATAATCAGAAAGCACATACAGCAAAGATATGTCTTAAGATTCTGGTTCCTAGAAGTTCTTATCTCCCTTTAGAGAGTTTTCTTGAAATTCCTCTTCAAAGTTTCTCTCTGCTGGGATCCAAGCACCAAGTCTCCATTAAGTCCACAACTGGCATTTGTCCCATGATGGGTCTCCTTCCCTGAAGCTGTCACCATGCTTAGGTGACTGTCATTCCACATCTATCCATAAACATTTTCTCAGTCCTTGGCCACCACCATACTGGAAGCCACTGCTACCACCTTAGTTCAATGGTGGCACTTCTGAGGGGACTTCTGGATCTCCCAAATTCACACAGTCAGGTGGGGGGGGGGGTCCTTGGAAATAAAAATCAAAAGAATGAAGGAAAAAATAGATTCAGAGACTCTGCTCCCCCTCCCACCCACCCAAGGGATTTCCTCTCTGGAGCCTGTCTGGAGTTCCTCCACTACCACAGTGTAATCCATAAGACCACATGTCAAATCCTGCCTCAAATACTGACTGAGCAAATGAATTAACCTCCTCAACCCCAGTTTTTTCAACTGTAAAATAACAAAATAATAGCATTTACCTCATGAAGTTGTAATGAGAATCAGATGAGGTAAGATAGTTTAAGTGTTGGGGTGCCTTAAAGCACTAAATAAATGTCACATATTATGATCATTGTTATCATAATCATGAACATTACTGTCCTTATTGGTCTAGTCTTGAGGCCTTGTAGCCTTGAGGCCAAATATGGTCCTCTAGGTCCTCAAGTGTGGCCCGTTGACTGAATCCAAACTCCACAGAACAAATGCACTTAATAAAAGGATGTGTTCTGTTAGACTTGGACTCAGTCAAAAAGGACCTAGAAAGTCACATGTGACCTCAAGGCTGCTGGTTCCCCACTCCTGGTTAGGAATCTAACTAATGAGAATAAAATTCTCCAGAAAAACCCATTAATTCACCTGAGTTACTATCTTTGTTGGCTATTATCTTGCAGTTACAAATGGGCTTTACTCCCAGGAGTTGAGTAGTGTTAGTTGAGGAAACAGTCTCAGAGATTGGAAATAACTTATCCATTACCATCCTGGTGTTGGAGTTTAGTTTCTGCCTACCCAGGGATGCCAAAAACTGTTGTGGTTTCATGATGTGTTGTGGTGGAACCATCTCAAAGAATTCAAAGTTAGACCACCTCTAATCCAAATATAGGCATTTATTGAGATTGACATCTATAATAAAGTGGGCTAAATTCCAAGATGAACTAGTTAATTTTGGGGAAAGCAAGATGGAATTTTATAGGGTAAAAGACACAATTACATAACAGAAATTATGAACATTGAAAAGGCAAGATGGGTTTGTTAAGGTATTAGGCAAAAAGGGAAGGGTCCCAGGCACAGTGGAACTGTGTATGCAATTACCCATAATGCATAAAGAAAAACCCATGTGGGGAGAGAGAGAGAGAGAGAGAGAGAGAGAGAGAGAGAGAGAGAGAGAGAGAGAGTGTATGATAATGATATTATAATAAGCCACTGTCATAAATTCACTATAGGTAAGTTCTTTACTATTATTGCAAAGGTGCCTACTTAGGGAAAGACCCTTCTCTTGTTCTGGGGTCCACATGCTGCTTGGGCATCCTGTTGGTGCTGTTTTCTGATTGGCTGAATATCTTGGTCTTATCCAAGTCTAGATGGGTGTGGTTGTGGTTGAGTGCATGGACACACCTGCTGTTTCTGTGAGAAATAAGAGGTATGGGTCTAGTGGCAGTGCTTAGCTAGAGGCAATGGCTAGGATCCCCTCACATGGACATACCTGTTCTGTAAAAAATATGATTTCGTGGACATACCTGTTATTCTAGTGAGCAGTGAGGCATATATTAAGAAGTTAGAATGTTGAGTGGGGGAGGAAGGGGCTAGGTAGAGGCAGTGGGCCTGCTTTTCAATGGAGCCTCTATATAAATTAGAATATTGGGACTGGGGCAGTTTCATTAGGATCCCACCACTGGTACTAGGGGCAGCTATGTGGCACAGCAGATAGAGTGCCAAACCTGGAGTCAGGAAGATTCAGTTTTCTGGGTTCAAATCTGGCCTCAAACACTTACTAGCTGTGTAACCCAGGACGACGTCTTTGGCTATGTATCCCTCATCAGGAGTTTGGTATTGGAAACTCTAGCAGGGGCACCATAGGTACATATGTAAATATACAAAATAATTAACAGAAAATATAAGGTAGTTTAATGACAGAAAGTACCACATAAGCACCTGCTTGGCCATTTATAGTCTTTGAGCATTAAGGAACTAAGAGGTTAAATGACACAGTCAATAGGTATCAAAGAGAAACTCGAACCCGAGTCTTCTTGAATTGAAGGCCAGTCTTCTATCCATGATAGTGTGCCCAACTCTAATATTATTACTCTAAGAATTATTATCATGTTTCACTGAATGAATTATAATGAATGTTTCACTGAATCACTCTTGGGAAGCCCAGGGATAAGCTGAGGCTGTGCTGTGTGGAGTTATCCTCATGGACTCTTCTAGCCTCTCATTAGATGCACAGATTTGGAATGAAGCAGCCCCTTGGGGACTGTGAGAAGATAATGCTTTTCATCCCTGCTGCCAAATTAGATACACTTGCTACCAAACGACCCTTTTGTCAACCCACGTGGGTTATTTAGCTCACAAACCTATTCAGCCCTTTGCTATGTTACTGGGTGACTCATTTTGCTCTAATGAGCTCTTCAAACTTTCCAGGAACTTGCCCTAAAATAGCTAAGGGAAGGGATATTAAGAGGAAGAAGAAAGAGTAGAAAAAAGAAGGAAGAAGAGCAGAGACAGGTGGGGAAGGGAGAAGGAGAATTTACCAACAGATGTTTATCCTAATTAGAAGAAATCATATGCACAGAATCATAGACCTCAGAGGTCACTTGGTCCAAGCTAGAGTACAGGAATCTTCCCCAAAACACTCTTGACAAGTAATAATCTAGTTTTTCCAGTGTTGGGATTCACACTACCTACCAAGGTAACCCATCCACTTTGAAGCAGATGCAATTGCGTAATTTTCTTTTTTTAAACCCATTCAAAAATCACAATTTTGAGTTCTTCTTTATGGGACCAAGAATGTGATAAGGCAATAAATAGATTTAAAATTATTAAATATTTACTAAGTGCCAGGAATTGTGCTAAGAACTGGGAATACACATACAAGAATAAAGATAGTCCCTGCCCTCAAGGAAACTTAAGATCCAATGAGGAAAGACAACATATAGAAGGAAGATGAAAGGGGGGAGGGGAGGAGAGAGAACAACACAGGGGCAAGAGGGAGAAGTGAATATGGCTGATGTGAGTAATTCCTCAAACAGAGGCTCTAGGGAAGAACTCACCAATAAGTGAAGGAGGCTATAGGAATGGAGAGATTGCTATCATGAGAAGGCAGGGAGAAGTAGAAAAGTAGTCTGTGGAGTAAGGAGTTGAACCAGGTTTGAATAAGTGTGTGTGTGTGTGTGTGTGTGTGTGTGTGTGTGTGTGTGGTTGTCGAACAATGGTTATTGTTCATCTTTAGTACTCAAAGAAGACCAACAACTTCACAATGTTGGGGTCAGGACAAAATACGTTCAACTGTGGCTAATCAGTCCAACACTAGCTTGGAAGGCTCTATCACCAGTGGGGCACAAGCAGTCTATTGAACACTTGGGATGGAGATGTCTCTAGATTTGCACATCTCACATTTGCTTTGTACTAATGCAATTCTGCTTTGCCCATATAGCACATCATCTTCTTTGATGTTGGCATTCTATGTCCCATGATCTGGTGTCACCATTTCCCAAATCTCACAATCAACCCTAAAGTTCTTCAGAGAGACCTTGAGAGTATTCTTGAATCACTTATTCTAACCACTATATGATAGCCTGCCTGGTGTAGGTTCTCCATAAAATAGGTTAGGTAGATGTACATTTGGCATTCAAACAACTTTGCCAAACTATCAGAGTTGTGCTCTCTGCAATAGAGTTTAAAAGCAATATGTACATGTATATGTACATGTACACATATATGTGCATGTATATATATGCATGTGCATATATGTGTGAATTTGTATTTCCATATTCATGTATATACACAAAAACATACACATTATATAATGTATAATATATAAAATACATAATGTATTATTTATACACATTATATACATATACACACACAGGTGGTACAGTGGATAAGGCTTTGGGCCTGATGTTAGAAAGGTCTGAGTTCAAATCCAGCTTTACACATATAATAGCTGTGTGACCTTGGGCAAGCCACTTAACCTCAGTTTGCCTCATTTTCCTCATCTGTAAAATGGGGATAGTAATAGCTCTCAGGGTTGTTGTGAGGATCAGTTGAGATAATATTTGGAAATTACTTTAGCACACTACCCAATGCATATCGGGTGCTGCACAAATGTTAGCTCTTATTGTTACATATAATACATACATTCAAATGCTTGGCTATAGGTAACTTATACTTTCTTCCCCCACTCCTCCACACAATTTCTGTTCTCCAGGTTAAAGTAACTAATTAAGTAACCAATTCTTTCAAGTGATCTTCTGTATACAGAATATTACATTGGGTGCTTAGGGAGATACATAAAGTTAGACACAGCCTCTGCCCTCTTAAAGCTCATCATCTTGTATGGATATAATATACAAAGAGATAAGTGTAGTTGACCTACATAATGAGTATATTAATATTCTCTATGACCTCTCAGGGGGTAAAATGTTGTTACTGATTACAGGGCAGCAGAAAGATATGAAATTTTAGCTGGGATTTAAAAATAGATAAAGGGAGGTGGCTAGGTGCCACAGTGAATAAAGCACCAGCCCTGGATTCAGGAGGACCTGAGTTCAAATACAGCCTCAGACACTTAACAATTACTAGCCATGTGATCAGGGGCAAGTCACTTAACCCTAATTGCCCTGCAATCCCCCCTCCAAAAATAAAAGGAAAACAGAAAAATAGATAAGAATTTAACAACTGAAATTGAAAAAGGAGCACAATCTAGGCTTTTGGAAGGGATTTTGCTTTGTTTTGTTTTTGCCTTTCTTTCTATCCCCAGTGCTTACTTAGCACAGTGCCAGGGTTTTACCAGGATGTGGCTAATGCACATACTACAGTTTCTTGGAGCCAAAGGTGAGGGCTGGGTAATAAGTGGACACCAAAGATGGATGAGCAGCCCCCAAAAGGGCTCAGCAGCCCAAACACCAGAGGGGCTAGTTCTTGAAAACCCCATATACCCCATGGGCCAGTATCCCATTGTAAGTAAGGTGGATTTTAGTGTGTATGAAGTGAAATTTTGTTATTATTTCTTAAAGTTCAATTTTCCAGGATCCATCGCCATAACAATCTCTCATTCCCAGGTATTAGATATGAGTTCCCACAATTATGGTTTAAAATATCTCCACCATGGGGCAGCTAGGTGGCGAAGTGAATAGAGCACTGGCCCTGGAGTCAGGAGGACCTGAATTCAAATCCGGCCTCACACGCTTATTAGCCATGTGACTTTGGGCAAGTCACTTAACCCCAATTGCCCTCCAAAAAAAAAATGTTTCCACCACACTTGCACACCATTATATAATGACAAATTATATAAATATCCACTGTAACTGTGCAGTGAGATACAGGGATGGAATGATGTAAACTTATGAGGCTATTGCCAGCAATATGCCTTCTTTGTTGTCTCTATAAAACAGATGATCATCGGTCAGTGATGGGGAACCTTAGGGTTGAATGCACACATGCTGTGTGTGTGTCAACTGGACCCCATTGAGGTTTAGGAATAACCTTAGGGTTAAGTGCACAGATGTTGTGCGTGCCTTGATCAACTGCTGTCAAGGCTTAGGGGGAATCTGTGTTTGCCTCAACCAGCCCCCATTGAGGCTTGAGGGGATTTAGGGGATACACAAAGTAGTGCCTGTCTCAACTGACCCCATCAAGACGTAAGGTTAGTTGTCCCCCATTCTTGCCGGCCCCTTCGAGAAGGGTGATTAGGGACTGCTGTAGGAGTTTGTCCTCCCGTTATCAGCTATTCTCTTCTGAGAAAACTAGATTAGAATAAAATAAGATTATTAACCCCTTCTTAGTGTTTTTCCTGTCTGGCCAGATCAAGAGTGAACCTGTGCTAGGAGACCTCCTGTGTGCTATGTTTAAGGGTCTTACACCCATGCATATAATAAATACTCAATAAAAGTTTGTTGACTTGACCTCCCCTATGTTCTTATCTAATTTGTATTATAGTTGTGTATATTTTTATCATATTTTCCTCCTCCTCTGATGTGTACCTTATTAGGGCAGGGATAGTATCCTTATATTTGTATTTCTCAAAGTACCTACTATAATATCATTTACTTTGTAGAAGCTTAACAATAGTGATGATTTCCAAGACTTTCCTCCCATTTTCTTTCCTGGAATGTCTGGGACACTGCTTTTCTTTCTATAGCCCTCCATGATCCTAGTGGAGTCCTAGGAAATCATAGTTGTCATTGAGTACCCTTGTTTTACTGTGTGGGGATGCATACTTGGTATCCCAAGTTGGAACTAAGAATTCACATAAAAGCAAGTCTACAGATGCTAGCTAGGTTCTTACTTTATAGTAAATTCTTTTATGTAGCAAGAATTTATTAAGCTCTGTTATGCTGAAGGCCCAGTGCTTAGTGCTAGGGATCCAAAAACAAATGTCAGAGAAGGTAAACAAGTACAGAGATAAACATAATATAAGAGAGTAAATCTCTGTAACTCCCATGGTCACTTCCAAACAACCATAAAATAGTGCCCACAAACAAATCCTGAAAGAGCAAAAAGATGGGGTGAAACAATCTTTTAGCCCAAGAAACTTATAAGATTGACAAGGAAGGTCTGTTTCACTCCGATAAAAGGGGAATGCAGTCTAGGATAGAAAAGATCCCAAGAAGACTGCAACAAGCCCCACCTCAGCAAACCAGGAGGAGACCCTGAACCCCAGGGTTGTGGAGCAGGAAAACACCAACACTAGACCACGCCCCCATTCCTAAGCATAGCCAAGGAAACAGGAAGACTTCTGCTCCAAAAACTACCATTTCCTTCAGTACAGACCTGGCCAAACAGGTAGCTTCCAGCAGCCAGACCTCTATGTGCTTCAGTGTAGTCCCAGGGAAACAGAAATACCTCACTAGCCTCAGCACATGCCTAAAACCTGCACTAAAACATTGGCTTAGCCCCAGGTAAGCTCCCAGACCTCTACAGCTTCCATCAATGCCAGCTATCCCCCAACCAAGCCCTTCAGCACAGCACCATACATGAGGGTCCCCTGTGGTCCTCAGGGCAACAAAAGTGCAGCACCAGGTAAATAGCCAGGGTCTGTAGCCCCTGATACAAGAAGCCTGGGATAGGGCTCCTTCCACCCCAGGAGGAGAGATCAAATTTAAAAGAAAGTAAAAATGGCCAAAAACAATGAGCAAAAGACAATAACAACAGAAAATAATCTGACCGTAGAAAGTTATTATGGTGACAAGGAAGATCAAGTCTCAGAAGTGGACAACAATGTCAAAACACCTGTCAGAAAGACCCCAAAGAAAAAGAGGAAGTAGGTTAAATCTTAGAAAAACCTCACAGAAGAGCTCAAAATGAAGCTTCAAAATCAAATGAGAGGTAGAAGAGAAATTGTGAAAAGAAATGAGAGATGTGTGAGAATTATGGGAAAAAGGAAAAAGAAAACAACTCCCTAAAAAGTAGAATTAGCCAAATGGAAAAGGAAGTACAAAAGCTAACCTGGGAAAAAACATCTTAAAAGTTAAAATTGGTTAAGTGACTCTACGAGATATGAAGAATTAAAAAAAGAATGAAAAAATAGAAGAAAATGTAAAATACCTCATGGGAAAAACAACTGACCTAAAAAACAGATCCAGGAGAGATAATGTCAGAATCAGTGGACTACCTGATAGCCATAATCAAAAAGGACCTGGACAGCATCTTTCAGAAAAATGTCAAGGAAAATGCCCCAATACCCTGGACCAGAGGGCACAATAGATATTGAAAGAATCTACTGATCACTCCAGGAAAGACATCCCAAGATAAAAAATCCAAGGAACATTATAGCCAAATTTCAGAACTATCAGGTCAAGAAAAAAAATACTTTGAGTGGCCAGAAAAAAACCCCAATTCAAATATTGGGGAGTCACAATCAGGGTTGCACAGAACTTAGTAGCTGCAACATTAAAGGATTGGAGATCGTGGAACATGAAATTCTAGAAGGCAAAGGAGCTAGGACTACAACAAAGAATGAAATTAAGCATTCAAGGGGGAAATTGTCATTCAATAAAAGAGAAGAATTTCAAGCTTTCATAAGGAGAAGAAAAGAAATGAACAGAAAAAATTTGATCTCCCAAATCAAGATCCAAGAGCAGTCTAAAAATGTTAAAAAAATAAACATAAGGGATTCAATGGAGCTGAACTGTTTACATTCCTACAAATGGCAGAAGATACTTGTAATTCCTTTTTTTTTGAAGGTCATACTTTGGCTTTTATTATTTAAGTTGAAGAACAGCTTATGAGTGGGGGGGAAAGGGGACTAGGGGAGAGGGAAGAAAGGAGGAGACAGGGAGCCCAGAGCCCAGGGTTGATCCTGATTTCTGAGCCTTGGTCCAGGGCTCACAAGGAAGCACACAATAAGATGAGGTTCCAGGGCTACAGGTCAAGGAAAACTATCTTATCTGACAGGAAAGTAGAAGGGGAAAAGATTAAATAAAGGGGAGGAGGCTTGCTCATCATTTCTTATTGCACAATAGTATTTCATTACATTCCTATATCACAGTTTCTTCTGTCATTCCCCAATTGATGGGCCTCCCCTCAATTTCTAATATTTTGCCACCATGAAAAAGGCTGCTATAAATATTTATATTTATATATGAAATATAAATACTTATATATAAAATATTCATGTGTATTATATATGTAAATTATATATAATTTATAAATAAAATAAATAATGTAAATAAATAAAAATGTTTATATGTAAAACAAAATATACATAAAACTGGAAAAAAAGAAAAAGATTTAATACCATTTAAAAATAAATATTATTTAATATAGGATGTGCTGAGGGATAAAGCAAATATCATATAAAAAGCTCTGAGGATATATGAGTGTTGTTGTTCAGTCATTTTTTCAGTCATGTCTGACTCTTCCTGATCCCATTTGGGGTTTTCTTGATAAAGATGTGCTGGTGGTTTGGATATCCTTCTCCAGCTCATTTTACAGATGAGTAAACTGGCACAAACAAGGTTAAGTGACTTGTCACATAGCTAGTAAGTTTCTAAAGTTAGATTTGAACTCAGGAAAAGAAATCTCCTTGACTCAAGGCCTGGCACTTTATTCATCACGCAATCTAGTTGCCCCAGAAAGCAGATTAAGGTGAACTAATTTAAGAATCATTTGATAGGGGCAGCTAGGTAGAACAGTGAATAGAGCAGTGGCCCTGGAGTTAGGAGGACCTGAGTTTAAATCTGGCCTCAGACACTTGCCCCCCTTACTAGCTGTCCAAAAAGAAAAAAAAAAGAATCATTTGACTATCTGAGAGCCATGACCAACAAAGAATAACTTACCCAATAAAACAGAGTAAAATTCTACAAGGGACAAAATGGAATTTCTGTGAGATAGAGCACTTGCAAGTATTCCTGATTAAAAAAAAATAATAGAGCTTAGTAGAAACTATAGAATATAACCATAGGAGAGAAACAATATATGGCAAAAAAAGGATTAATCAGAAGGGGTTATGTAAGAGTGAAGTGTTAACATCCTAACAGGGAGTTATGATACAATTGTTCCCTAAGAATTTTAATATCTTCAGGGGTCAGAGAGGAAGCAAAAAAGACAGGGACTCTGGGGGAAGGGATAAACTATGAAAAAGGCAAGAAAATAGACAAACAGCTTACATAATTAAGATATTTAAGTGGAAGTTTGTACAAAAAAAGAAAGGGTAGAGGGAGCAGGCGTCACTTGAATAACGTGTTCATCTGAACAAGTCAAAGGAGAGTAGAACACACACACACACACACACACACACACACAAAGGGTTTGGTGTTGAAATTATTGTTGTTTGTCATTCATGTTTGAAGAAAACCAAAATGACATCATGATTTTAGGATTAAAGTACTGTATGTCCAACTGTGGCTGGTCAGAATAATGTGAGCTGGAAAATTCTACCGTAGGTTCGAAACAAACAATCCATTTGGGAGGGATATGTCGCTAAATTTGTGTGTCTCACATTTCTTTTGAGTTACTGCAATTTTACTTTGCTTATAGAACACAATGCCTTCTTTGATGACGGCACACCATCCTGTGCGATCCTGTACCAGTGTCTCCCATGTCTCAAAATCGATTCCAAAGTTCTTTTGTCATGGTGCTGGTATACTGTCCAGTATGCCTCACAAGCAATAAGGTCAACACAATTGTGTAGACTTTCAGTTTGGTAAGCAGCCTCATACTGCTCTCTCACACACACTCTTTCAGAGACTCTCAAACACTGAGCTACCACTAGCAAAGTATGTGTCAACCTCATCATATATGTGTACATACTTAGAAAGTATACTGCCAAGTGAACTTATCCACAGCATTCAAAATTTATCCATTTGCCGTAATCAGTGATTCCACTTATGGATGGTGTAGTTATGTGTTTGTCCATTTTCAAAAATTCAAAAAATGGCATCAGTGAAATGATGATATGACTTGCAGTTGACTTTGATTTGAATGAGTGAGGGCTGTGTGCTGGTGGTGGCAGAGAACCTTTGTTTTCTTGGTGGTAATTAGCCAAAATTAATACAAGCAGCAGATAAGCTAACCATACTTTGTTGTATCTCAACCTCAGCGGCTTTATTGACTGAATCATCATTTGCAAATAAAAAGTTGCACACTAACTCTCCCTCCACTTTAGTCTTGGCTTGTAGCCTTCTCAAGTTAAATAATGTACCATCAGTGTGGTAGTAACTGATGCCATTTTTGTCCTTGTTGAAGGCATCTGACAACAGTGATGAAAAGAATCATGCTAAAAAGCATGAAAGCAAGCACACAGCCTTATTTCATTCTGTTGGTGACTGGGAAAGCATGAGAGTATCATTCATTATCCAAAAGTTCATGCAAACATCCAATACTTTGGGGAGGCATACAAGCTTGTTGACTGGATTAGATTTGTGAAACCTATGCCAGCTTCATGACTCTCCCCATCACTGGGGACCCCTTGAGAAAAGTATGTATCCAGGTCCAACTTCAGTAAGCTGGCCTTCATTTATCAGCCTTGTTTCACTCAGGGCTGCTATTTGGATGAAGTATCTGCCAAATTTTCTCACAAGAGCTGTTTGTCTTTGAGGTCTGCTAGATTTCTTGTTGTCCATAAGTGTGTACACATTCCATGTATCAATTGCAAGTGGAATCATCTTTGCAAAAGTGTGTGTGTTGTTGTTGCTTTTGTTGTTTCAACCACACGGTGGGCTCCCTGCCTGCTGTAGTAAGCTGGCCAGGGTTAGGTGAAGCCATTTTTAGGGCATCTTTTCTAGCCCCTTTCTCATGCCAGGAAGTGAGCAGTGTGCTCCCTAAGAAGGCTGTTCAGACACTGCTGCTTCAGTCCAATAAGAAGACAACCCTATGATCTGGGCTGTCTGTGTGCAGGATTGTAACTACAGCTCCCAGTGTATCTAAACCTACTGCTTCATCACTTGCCTGTCACCACAGGACTTTGTGGGAGGCAAAAATGGTAACATAATAAAATAATAAACAATAAAATAGTAAAATGGTTTAATAGCAAAATTATGAAATTATAAAATTATTGAATAGTAAAATTATGGAAATTAATGGAAATAGTAAAGTAATAAAATAGTATAAATCATTCATTTTGATTCACACTTAAACTGGATTTAAGTGAGGTAGAGTTGCAGTGGTTATCATCACTCTCTCTTTCAAAATCATCAGATCCCAGTGGCAAGACAAAAGTTAAGACAAATGGTGATGGCTCTGGATATATCAGGTGACCTTGGCATCTTCCATGTCTGACCAAGTTCTAAGGACTCCACAGCATCTGTTTCCTCTGCCTTCATAGGCAGTTGAAACAAAATTCACATTTGCTTATTTCACTGGGGAAGTTTTCACAAGCTTGGAGTAGATACCCTCCAACTTATAGATGGGATTAAGGCCCATCAGTTCCCCTCAACCTGGTTTAGATCATCTACCCAGACAGTTTACCAGGGTATGGCTGCTGTGTATTCTACAGTTTCTTCAGCCACATGCAACGGCTGAGTGGCAAGTTAACAGCAATGGTGGAATAGCAGCCCTGAAAATGACTCAGTAGCCTACACACCAAAAGTATCAGTCTTCTCTTGAATACCCCATAAACCCCAGTGTTGAAATATATTCAAGTCAATAGAGAAACAGGAAGAAACAGAGAGGGGGCAGAATACAAGGGAAGGTATATTCAAAGAGGAATTGGTTATAAGCAAAACATTCCAAGATAAGAGAAGGGATCATGAAAAGGGGTTTAAAGGAAGAAAGTGTAAAAAATGTGATTGGAATCTAGGGAGGGGAAAGGAACAGACACTGAACCAAGCATAGAAAATATGCTGAGTACAAGCCTTTCCCATAATCCTCTTCTTTGAAAAGAAGGTGTAGGAAGCAAAGAGAAATAAATAGAAAAGAATGGGGTGGAGGAAATATACAACTAATGACCATAATTGTGAATGTCAATGGTATGAACTCATCTATAAAAGAAAGAGTGGATTAGAGAACAAAACTACAAAATATGTAGTTTTAGGGTTTTTTCTTATCTTTTCTTTTTTTGGTGAAGCAATCAGGGGTTAAGTCATTTGCCCAGGGTCACACAGCTAGTAAGTGTCAAGTGTTTGGGGCCAGATTTGAACTCAGATCCTCCTGACTCCAGGTATGGTACTCTATATCCATCATGCTACCTAGCTGCCCCCTTATGTGGTTTATAAGAAAGACATGTGAATCATAAAAATGCACACAGAGTTAAATGCCTAGAGCAAAACCATCATGTTTCACCTGAATTCACAAAGGCATGATTTCAGATGAGACAATCACAAACATAGACTTGATTAAAAGATAAACACAGAAATTATGTTATGCTAAAAAATACTCTGAACAATGAATTAATATAAATATTTAACATATATTCAGTGAATGATATAACTTTTCATAATATTTATTTTTTAACTTTTTGCTTTTTGGAGGGGGGAGGGCAGGGCAATTGGGGTTAAGTGACTTGCCTAAGGTCACATGGCTAGTAAGTGTTAAATGTCTGAGGTCATATTTGAACTTAGATCCTCCTGACTCGAGGGCCAGTGCTCTATTCACTGCACCACCTAGCTGCCCCTTTATAATAATATTTAAATGAAAACCTAAATGAATTATAGGGAGAAGTAGACAGTAAAATAATTATTGTAACAAACCTTAATATCTCCTTTCAGACATAGATAAATGTAACAAAAAAATAAACAATAATAAAGTTAAAAGCCTGAATAAAATTTTAAAACTTTTATATATTATAAACCTCTGAAGACTACTTACTGAGAATAGAGAGGATTATACAAATTTCTCAGCTATCTATGGCATCAAAAAATCTCAGAAACAATTTTTTTCCTCACAAAGTTTCTCCTCACAAAAAGAAAATATCCTTAATGAACACAATGCATTAAATTTATATTAAACAGGGTGACAAAAGAAAGTAACTAAAATCAATTGAAATCTAAATAGCTTAATCTTAAAGAAGTGATAGATCACAATACAATTAATAGAAAAAGTAGATAATTTCATTGAAATAACAAAGCAACACACCACAATTTTAAGATACAGGCAAAGCAGTCCTTAGAAGGAAATTTTTCTTTTCATTTCCATCAACAAAAAAGAGAATGAACAAATAAATTGGTCATGCAACTAAGTAGAAAAAGAACATTTTTTTTCTTAAAAATATAAGCATCAAAATATCTGAAAAAGTGAATAATATATTAATAAAATTTAAAGCAAAATGAATGCACAAATTTAATAATAATAATAATAGGAGCAATTTCTAAATAAAACACTAGGTAAAGAATTTTAAAATTAATTTTAAAAGATGAAAATTAGATTATGAATATTAAAAATGAAAAAAAGAATTTACACAAAACATAGAAGAAATAAAAGAACTAATCAGACAATATTTTGCCCATCTACATGTCAGAAACAGAAATCTTAAATGAAATTAATGGATATTTTTTAAAGCATGATATTCTTAGATTAATAGAACAAGAAAAACTTTAAATATTCTAATACCAAAAAATATTGAAGAAGCCATAAATGTAACCCCAAATAAAAAAGAACCAGATGAGTCTTCCAATACATTTTATCCAAAATTCAAAGAACAATTAATTCCAATATTTCATGTAATGTTAGCAAAAATGGGGGAAAAAAGATGTTCTGACATATTAATTATATGACAAAAAATGTCTTGATACCAAAAACAATTTAGTCAAAACAAATAAAACTATATACCAATACCCTTGATGAATATTGACACTAAAAAGTAAGTTAAATGTTAACATGTCTATAGCAACATATTTAAAAGATTACATGTCATGACCATGTTGCATTTATACCAGGAATGTGGGGTTCATTCGATATTGGGAATACTACAAGCATAATCAATCATTTTAATAAGAACAATAAAAATCATATAATTATATTAATACATTCAGAAAATGACAAATGCAATACCCATATCCAGTTTAGGAAGAAAACAACCCTACAAAAAATAGGAATAAATATACTATTCCATAAAATGTAAGTAGTATGTATCTAAAATTAAGAGCCAGAATAGTATGTAATTGGGATACTAGAGGCTTATGCCACAAGGGGCAATAAGGATTTCCATTACGAATATTACTATTTGATTTAGTGTCAGAAAAGCTAGGTATATCAATGACACAAATAAAAAGGAAATTAAGAGAATACACATAGGAAAAGAGGAAAAGAAATTCTTACTCTTTATGGACTACATGATGGTTTACTTAGTGAAGCCTACAGAGTTAGTTAAAAATTAATTGAAATAATTAAATCAGAAAAGTTGTAGGATCTAATATAAATTTCCTATATATAATTAACAAAATCCAGCAAAAAGAGCTAGAAAGATGGGGCAGCTAGGTGGAGCAGTGAGTAGAGCGTTGGCCCTTGAGTCAGAGGGACCTTAGTTTGGATCCGACCTCAGACACTTTAATGCACACACAAACAAAAACCTAGCCGTTTGACCTTGGGCAAGTTACTTATCCCCAATTGCCCTCCAAAAAAAAAAAGAGCTAGAAAGAGAAATTTCATCTAAAATTACTATGGAATGTATAAAATACTTGGGAATCTATTTACCAAGATACAGACAGGGACTACATGAATACAACAAAATTCTCTTTACACTAATAAAGGCAGACTTAAAATAGGAGAAACATGACAACACTACCTAAATTAATTCAAATGTTCAGCACCATACAAATCAAATTACCAAAATATTACTGTATGGAGTTCAAAAAATAGTAACTACATTCATCTGGAGAAACAAAAGGTAATGAATATCAAGAGAATGATAGTAGTACCAGATCTCAATAACACTATAAAGCAATAATCATCAAAATGATTTGGTACTAAAAAAAATAGAGAAGTTGATTAGTAAAACACATTAGATACACAATATACAAAAACAAATAAACTACATGTCCTACTTTTTGATAAAAGCAAAGACCCCAAATCCTGGTATAAGGCCTCACTATTAAAAAAAAAAACTGTTAGAAAACAATCTGTGAAAAACTAGGTATAGGCCAACATTTCACAACAAATACCAAGATTTACAAATGGATACATGACTTAGAAGATCAAAGAAAAAATTTTGCTTTTTGGATCTATGCATAAGGGGAAAAGTTCATGATCAAATGAAAGATAGAGATCACAGAATATAAACCAATTTTCAGCTCATAAACTTTAAAAAGTTTTTCACATAGGGCGGATCCAAGATGGCAGAGTAGAAACAGCACTTCCTAGGTGCTCTGCCCCCAGACTACCTCTAAACCATGTAAAAGGGGACTCTGAACAACTTCTGGAGCCCCAGCACCCACAGGACAGCACAGAGAAGCTAACCTCCTGCTGAGGACAGCCCAGCAGACCTGCAAGGAGTGGCCAGTGCAGTGCTCTGAGAGCAGGCAGCACAGCGAGCTGGGAGCTGAGCCCAGGCCTGGGTGAGCCATGGTTTTAGCCCTAGGGCAGCTGGGCCAGCAGCCAGCTGGTGGGACCCCAGAACACCAGCAGCTGTGGTGATTCCAGAATTATCAGCACAGATATGCCTAGGACAAAGTGAGAAGTTAGTGCCCTATGGACTTTGGGACCAGTATTTGGGAAAAGTGTTGGCTTCCTCCCTTGGGGGCGAAAAGCTGCTGAGGAAACACAGCATAGAGGCCATTTTGCAGCATCAGTGGCAGCTCTAACTCCTGGTCTGCAAACTGTAGGGAGATCCAGCAATCAGTCTAGGGGTTAATCACTCTTGCTTTAAACCGCCTGGATCTGGATTGTGATCTGGGGTGGAGGTTTGGGGTGGGTATCCAGCTTGCCAGAGCATGTGGAGGCTTTACAGAGGCCACCCAACTGACAGAAATTGTGAAGACCCCACGTTTGGGCGGAAGCTCCCCTGTCTGGTGGCAGAGTCCTACTGTGGCAACAAGCCCAAAAATCAAGTAAGTAAGTGGCAACATGCCTAGGCAAACGAAACAAAATAAACAGAAAAGTTCAACATTGGACTCCTATTTTAGGGGCAAAGAGGCTCAAAGCATAGAGGAGGACTGTGAGGTCAGAACTCCTGCACCAAATGAAAATACAAGCTGGCTACAGGCCATAGAGGACCTTAAGAAGAAGATAAGAGAAGTGGGGGAAAATTTGGGAAGAGAAATGAAAAAGATGCAAGAAAAGTATGAAATGACAGTCAACAGCCTGAGTGAGGAAAATAACACCTTAAAAAATAGACTAACTCAAATGGCAAAAGAGGCTCAGAAAGGCAATGAGGAGAAGAATGTCTTAAAAAGTCAAATTTTCCAGATGGAAAAAGAATTTCAAAAGCTCACGGAGGAGATTCATTCCTTCAGAGTTAGACTGGAGCAAATGGAAACTAGTGACTTTATGAGAAATCAAGATACTACTAAACAGATCCAAACAAATGAAAGAATAGAAGGCAATGTGAAATATCTCATGGGAAAAACCATTGACCTGGAAAATAGATCCAGGAGAGATAATTTAAAATTTATTGGACTACCTGAAAGCCATGATCAAAGAAAGAACCTAGAAATCATCCTTCAAGAAATTCTCAAGGAAAATTGCCCTGATGTTTTAGACCCAGAGGGGAAAATAGAGGTTGAAAGAATCCACAGATCACCTCCTGAAAAAGATCCCAAAAAGAAAACTCCCAGTAATATTATAGCCACGTTCCAGAACTCCCAGATCAAGGGGAAAATACTACAAGCAGCCAGGAAGAAAAAATTTCAATATTGTGGAAATACAATCAGAATAGCACAGGACAGAATAGCACAGCTTCTACACTGAGGGATCAAAGGGCATGGAATATGATATTCCAGAGGGCAAATGAACTGGGATTGAAGCCAAGGGTCACCTACCCAGCAAAACTGATTATCTTGTTTCAGGGGAAAATATGGTCATTCAGCGGAATAGAGGACTTTCAAGCATTCTTAAGGAAAAAAACAGAGTTGGAGAGAAAATTTGACATCCAGACACAAGAAGCAAGAGATGCTTGAGAAGGTAATCAGGGAAAAGAAATCAAAAGGAACTTATCAAAGTTGACCTATTTATATTCCTACATGGAAAAACAATATCTGTGTCTGATGAAATCTTTCTCATTATGAAAATAATTGAAGAAACTTATGGGTATAAGTTTACAGGTATACATGGATAGAGGGCACAGCTTGAATTTGATTGGAAGGGATGCTACTTAAGGGGTGAAGTTAAGAGGTGAGAGAGGAAAGTGGCAAGAAGAGATGGGGAGAGACAGGGTAGGGCAAACTATCTCATGTAGAAGAGGCAAGGGGAAGTAGTGGCAGGGGAGGGGAAGAACAGGAAGGCAAAAAGGCAAAACCATATTCTCATTGAAGTTGGCTCAAGGAGAGAATCACATACATACTAAATAGGATATCTCACCCTGCAGGAGAGTAGGGGAAAGGGGTATGAGAGGGGGGGTGATGGAGGGGAGGGCATTCTAGGGGGAGGGGAGGTTGGAAGTACCCACTTTCGAAGAGGGACAGGATCAAAGTGGGGAATGGACCAAGTGGGAGGTGAGATGGCTGGGAGGGAAATATAAGCAGTCTTTTACAATATATCTACTATGGTAATATTTTGCATAGCGAGACATGCACAACACATACTGAATTGCTTATCTTCTCAGAGGGAGTGGGTAACAAGGGAGGAAGGGAATGGATCTGAAAACCGAAGCTTTAAAATGAAATGTTTCATAAGATGTCCAGGCATTGGGGCTCAGAAATTCACCTTGCCCTATTGGCAAAGTCGAAGGGGGTATGAGAGAAGATATGGAAGAGAGCAGATTGGATGATGGGATATCTAGTATAGGACTGCTATTCTGGACTGGTGGGTAGGGACAAAATGGGGAAAAATTATAACTCAAAATCTGGTGGAAATGAATGATGTAAACCAGAAGTTAATAAAGCATTTGTAAAAAAAAAACGTTTTCAGATAAACAAAACCTAGGCAGCTAAGATTACAGAGAAAAGGGTTAACTGAGAAAACTTGCAATAGATTTCTCTGATAAAGTTTTTATTTCTAATAAATATGAGTAATTGATTCAAATTCAGAAGATCAAGAAGCATTCCCCAATTAATAAAAGATTGGAGGTTATGAATAGTTGGTTCTTAAGAGCAGAAATCCAAGTGATCAATAGACATACAAAAAAAAGTGCTCCCACTAATAATGAAAGAAATGCAAATGACAATGACTCTCGGATTCTATATCACACCCATTGTAAATTGGCACAATTGACAAAAAAGGGAGTTGGAATGGTTATTGGAATATAGACCTATTGATTCAGTATTGATGGAGTTCTGAATCGGTCTACCCATTCTGGAAAACAATTGCAAACTGTGCCTAAGACGTTACTAAAACTGTGCATATATTTGATCTATCAATATGATTACTAGGCTTATTCCTCAGACAGATTAAAGAAAAAGGAAAAAAAATCTATATATACAAAAATATTTATTAGCCACCCTTTTGTGGTAACAAAGAACTATAAACTAAAGAAGTATCTATCAATTGATGATCAATTGAAAAAATTATGGTGCTACTCACCACTATGTCCATTATTATTAAATAGTGCTCAGACTAGCTGTAGCAGTAAAACAATAAGAAATTGAGAGAATATGCATAATCAGTTATAATAATTGCTTAAATACATTTTGGCTACTGTCCATGGCATGTAGCTTGGTAAAGAGATTATAAGCATTTACTAAGCATCTACCATATGTCAGGAACTATACTGAGTGTGAAGGATACAGAATTAATCTATTTGTAAATAATGCTTAAATTAAGTTCTATGTAGAGAATCTTAGAGAATCAAGACAATCAATGAAATCAAGATAAAATGAATAGGGGGCAGCTGGCTAGGTGGCGCAGTGAGTAAGAGCGCCGGCCTCGGAGTTGGGATGACCCAAGATCGAAACCGGCCTCGGAAAATGAGCACCCACACATAAATAATGACTAGCCGTGTAACCTTGAGCAAGTTACTTAACCCCAATTGCTTTAAAAAAAAGATAAAATGAATAACTTTAGTAAAGTTACATGATATAAAATAAATCAATGAAGTATGGTATACAGAACTGGTCTCCAATCAGTGTTTTGCCGAGGAATAGTATAGAAAGATTATCACCTCCCATGTTGTGAATACTAGGGCCTAGACAGAGTATCTCAAAAGTCTTTGTATAGTTTTTATGTGTTAATAGCTTAAAACTGCACCGTCTTTTGTAATACCCTGTATAATTCAGCCTAATACCATATTAACTTTCTTTACTATCCTATTTTATAGAGCTTGATGTCCACTAAAATCCCTGCATCTTGGACTGTTTAGCTTAAGTCTCTCCATGCATTCCTAATATTGTATTTGTGAAATAGATTTTGACTCTAGATATAAACCTTATTAAGTTCCATCTTGTTACATTCAGCCCAGTGCTCTATTCTATAGGTTTAATTTCTGATTCTGACTCCACCTCCTAATGTGCTCACTATCCATCCTAGGTTTGTGTCATCTGCAAATGTGTGAAATGTGACATTTTGCAGCTATACAAGTCATTGATAAACATGTTATACAACAAGGGCCAATACTGAGTTGGAATTGATTTAATTGGCCATCTAGTGTAATTGACACATGAAAAATAATTCCTTCTAAATATCTTTCATGTGAATCCTTTGAAATTCACAAATTCTGAAATGGTTTAGTCACTTTTCTCAAGGTCTCCATCATTTGTGCTATAGTAACAAAGCTTCTCCTTCTTGGTAAGAATCAGGTCCCTTATTGCAGTTCCTTTCATTGTTGTCTCCACCTTGGAAACATAAAGAGAGAGTTTAAGCAAGGTAAAAATACGTTAGCCCATCTGGTTTTGGCAGAAAGTGAGTTTGAACAGATGTCCTCATAATTAAAGTGCCTACTCCATCAGATCAGGTCAGTGCCAAGTCTCATTGAAAATCATTTGTGAACCCCTAATTTTTAGGAGTCAAACATTTCCCTGACTGCATGTCTTGTGCCTTCTATCTCCTATTGAGTGAAACATGCCCTTTAAGGGAAGGTGGCAAGGGCTAGACCAGGCATCTTTTATTTGCCCCAAAGTAATGACTTCCATCTGTGCCAGCCCAAGGCAACTTCCATCTCCTGTTGCCAGACCGAATTCCCCATGGGGATGTTCCCCACCTCCAATGAAAAGAAGAGCAATCTTTCCTCTGACTTCAGGTTTCCCATCTTCTCCTGCACCTGTTCCTTGATGGATGAGAAAAAACAAAATTGGGGAAAATAGGACTTCTTTTTTCCTGCTGTGTAGGTACAACTTTCATCTCCTGCTGCACCCTTTTCTTCTTCATCTCCTATCACTCAGATGACTTCTGCTACTTTATCTTCCTTCACACCTGTCTCATGTGATGAGGTAGCCTTACTCCATTCCAAGGCTAACCCCTCTACCTACTCAAGTGATCCAATTCCATCCTGGGTTCTTTTAAAATATTGTATCATCTGTCATCCCCACTCCATCCCTTATTTTCAGTCTTTTTCTGTCTATTGGCTCTTTCCTCCTGCCTACAATCATGTCAATGTCTCCTTTATCCCCCACCCCAAAATTCCTCACTTGATCCATCCATTCATGTTAACTACCATTCATATCTCTTTAGCCCTTTGTAGCTAAACACAGAAAGATCATCTACAATAAGCCTTAATCTTCTCTTCTCCCATCCTCTTCTTAACTCCTTACAATCTAACTTTTTGCCTTATCATTCTACCTAAATTGCTCTCTCTGAAGTTACCAATGATCTCTTAGTTACCAAATTCAATGGCCTTTTATCAGTCTTTATTTTCCTTGACCTCTCTATAGCCTGTGGACACTGTTGATCATCCTTTCATCTTTAAAACTCTTCTTTCTAGGTTTTTGAGGCACTGCTGTTTCTTAGTTCTTGTCAGACCTATCTGACCATTTTTTTACAGTCTCCCTCGATGGATCCTCTTATAAATAATGTCTTCTATCTATGTGTCTCTTGAGGTTCTCTTCTGGGCCTTCTTCTCTTCTCTCTCTGCATTACTTCATTTGCTGACCTCATTTTCTCTATGGATGGGATTACCATCTCTATGTGGATGATTCTTAAATCGCCCTCTCTGCTGACCTCCAATCTCCCATCTCCAACTGTCTTTCAGACATCTCAAACTAGAAGTTCAATAGAGACCTTAAACTCAACATGCTCAAGCAGAACTCATTATCAGTCTCCTTAAACCACCATCCATTCTTCCCTATTACGATAGTGGGCAACACCATTTCCTCCATCCTTCAGGCTCATAACCTAGCAGTTAGCCTTGTCTTCTCACCAGTTCTTCTATGTCCAATCCTATATCCAATCTGTTGCCAAGGTCTGTTGAGTTTACCTCTGAAACATGCCCTATAATATACCCCCTTCTCTTCTTTGACTGACACCAGTCCAGTGCAGACGCTTATCACTTCATGTCTTGATTATTGAAATAGCCTGCTGAGGGCGGCTAGGTGTCGCAGTGAGTAGACTGCCAGCCCTGGAGTCAGAAGGACCTGAGTTCGGACCCAGCCTCAGACCCTTAATGCACACACAAACAAAACCTAGCCGTGTAACCTTGGGCAAGTTACTTAACCCCAATTGCCCTCCAAAATGCAAAAAAAAAAAAAAAAAGAAATAGCCTGCTGAGGGGTCTGGCTGCCTTATAACTCCCTCCACTTCAATCCATCCTTCCTTCAGCTACCAAAGTGATTTTTCCTAAGCACATGTCAACTTCCTTCTCAATAAACTGCAGTGACTCCCTATTGTCTCCAGGATAAAATATAAAATCCTATGCTTGGTATCTGAAGTCCTTCATAACCTAGCCCCCCTACTCCCTTTCCAGTATTCTTACACTATGTCCTCTTCTATCCAGTGCCTTTCTGATTATTCCACAAGTAAGAGAGATATGTATATAGATATGTGAGACCATCAAAATAAAATTTTTGGCACTTTACTTAGATCTTGTTTTCTGTAAATATCAGTATCTCAAGCCTCTTCTTTCTACATTTTAAGTACTTGTAACTTGTAAATGGCTTGTAGCTTGGTAAATAGATAAAACGACCACAACAGCTAGCATTCACATAACATTTTAAGTTTTACAAAATTTACAAAGAACATCTCTTTTTATCCTCACAACACACTTTGGAGGTAGTTGTTAATATAAGTAGTTTTCTACACTCCACAGTTTTCTCCTGTATTATTTCCCACTACCCAACAACCTACACCTTAGGCTGACTTTGTTGTGGTCACTATATATCTGGCCCAAGTTTCAGATCTCAACTTCCAAATGCATTGCATTCCAAAAAATCATTTGTAAATTAATTGTTTGGAACTCACAATGTTTTTCCCTCATAGAAAGAATGTAATAAATCTTGGCCAGGATTTCTGGCTAACCCAAAACAAATCTATTTAACTCTTGTAGATAAACTAAGAAATGGGCCTAAACTAGTCACTTGTATGTTCAGAATTTTGCCAGTCTCCCTTTAGCCTCTTTGATAACATCTTATCTTAACTTGGCTTTTAAGTTTCTTTATAACATGGCTCTAACTATATATTTTTTACATATATTAACTTTATTTGTATATTTCTTTTTGTCCCATGGAGTCATTGACTTCAATATGATTTTCTTTTGGGAGGGCAATTGGGGTTAAGTGACTTGCCCAAGGTCACAAGGCTAGTTTTTGTGTTAAGTATTTGAGGCCAGATTTGAACTCAGGTCCTCCTGACTCCAGGGCCAGTGCTCTCTTCACTGCACCACCTAGCCACCCCAATATGATCTTTTCCAATTCTCAAGGAGTCGCTTACTTAGCAAGTAAGGTTTCTCTTGGATTAATCTATTCATTCTCCTTCTTAATCTTTCCTCCAAAGTTCTCGATTCTTTTCAAATGTTTTAATTTCATTTCAATTATAGTATGATTTTACCAATTTAAAAAATTCACCTTGTTTCTTCTAGGAATTCTAATTGACCTTGTGGCAAAGTTGTGTTTTTATTTGAGAATTTACCTATAGATATTTTGGGGGTTTTCTCCTCTTCTGAATTTCTGTCATCCCCAAAACTACAAAAGTCTTTTATCTTGGGAGCTCTTTTAAGGTTTTACTAATTCTTCTCACATTGTTTCCTAATCACCAGATTTTGAGTTAGGGTCAGGCTCTATATAATTTGGGAAGGGTTGTCATGAATTTCTGTAGTCCTGACCTGTATTATAAGGTCATTACCACTATATTCTCTGAGTATAGGATACTGCGTTCATCAAGGACCACAACAGCAACTTGAACCATGTAGTCACAAACTTTCAGTGGACCCTATACAGTCTAATCTCAGTTGTGGTCTGATTTCTATCATCCTGGAATTTCTAGTCTTCAGATCCTGGTTAGGATCTAGGCAATACAGCTATAGACTTGCCCCTGAGTTGAGTCCTTGTACACAATGGCTGACCCAACCTCCTATTACCTAGCTGGAAAACTCTACAGGTTCAGAGGAACAACTCTGTCTGCCTACCTTTGCATAGCGCCTGGGGATTCATTTTACCATTGTCCTCTATGGTTGGAATAAGAAAGCTATAGATTCCTTGTTTGAGTCTCTGATCCCATCTTAGCATCTGAGGGCCCTTGCTGTCACCCTTCCATGATCCACAATTTCTTCCCTGGATGCTTGTCTGTGGGTTTTTGTGAGGAGAGATTGGACTTGCTCTACTTTATCCTAAAGGGCAGAACTAAGAGCAATGTATGGCAGTTATAGAGAGGCATATTTAGGTCTGTCACAAAGGAAAACTTGCAGACAATTAGCAATATCCAGGAGTGAAACATACTACCTTAGAAGGAAGTGGGAGCATCTTCAGAGAATTTCAAGAAAAGGCTAAATGATGGCTTGTAGGGTATGTTGTCTAGGCAACTCTTGTTCAGATGAGAGTTAGTTAGCCTCTCAGGTGCCTTCCAATTCTGGTGTTTTGTGATGCTTTGATTTTGCAAATCTGAGATTCTTTGATTCTGAGGTGGCATAACTACCTGGAGAGCTTTGATGATAATATTCAAAGAGCTTATATTTGATTCAGAAAAGAAAATGTTGAGTGGTAGTTAGACAAGATGTCCCATGACGTCCTTTCCAATTCTGAAATTCTATTATTCTGAATTCAGTTGAATTGAATTTCCTGCCTAGGCCTTGTTGCCTTTCTGGATGTTCAAGGTTATGATGTCTTATCTTAGGAAAGAATGATTCTGTTACTCCCATGATATAGCATAGAAAGTGCTGGACTTGAAAGCATGACAACCAGTCCTGCCTCATCGACTAACTTGCTGTTTGACTGTCATCAAATCACTTAACCCTTCTGGGCTTCAGTTTCTTTATCTTGAAAATAGGGGGATTGTGCTTGATGACCTCTCCAATCCCTTCAAGCTCAAGATCTATCATACTATGATCCCCCAAGAAAGCAGCCCTGAATGGGCAGGCAATTCAACTTTTGTGTTATATTTGCAGAGCAAACAGACACAGATGGTTGGTGGTGTCACTTACACGTCTGGCTTTTATCCACTGAGATTTCACTTGCCCCAGAATGGGAAGCAATGCATTCAGATTTAATTGGAAAATGCAATAGCTCATAAAAGGTGGGGTAGATTGCAAAAATACATTTTAGTGACGTAATTTTTATTTGTTTTTTTTTATCTTTTGGCTTTTCATCACCTTCATTTCTGAATATACCCCCCACCTTCCTTACCTGAAGAGAAGAAAAAGAGAAAGAGAAAAAACCAGGTTAGCCAAAGTATTCAATTAAATTAATATTTATATGAATAAATATTGTTTTCTACCTCCAGAGTGCCATCTCTGCAAAGAAAGAAGGGGAATGAATCGTTCCTTTTTGAGAATCAAGTTTGCATATTACAATTAAATAGCATTTGTTTTTTTTTTGTTGTTGCTTTTGTTATAATCGTTGTGTATATAGTTTTCTCACCCTGCTTCTCTCATTTTGTATTAGTATGTAAATATCCCCATGCCTTCTTATATCCTTCATGTTTGTTATTTCTTACAGTTCAATAATATTCCATTACATGTATGTACAATACTTTTTTGATCACTCTCAATTGAAAACATATAATGAAAGTCCAATATTATTAGACCCATTTCAGACATAAAGAAATAGAAGGTCAGAGTGGGGAAGTGATTTGGACCAGATCATGCACCAAGACTAGAAACCAAGTCTTCTGATGCCTGGTATAGCACTGGTATATGATATATAGAGCTGATATAGATAGATAGATAGATAGATAGATAGATAGATAGATATTGATATAGATAGATAGATAGATATAGATATACCCTATATATAGATATAGATAGATATGTAGATATATATCTATAGTACAGGTTTATACATATATAATACATAATATATAATATATAACATATATGTAATATAATATATATATTATATATATAGCACAGGCATCTTCTGATGCCTGATATAACACAAACATGCTGCCCTTCAGATCACATGTACTATCCCCTTCCATACTAATATTTGTATCTGGGTGGAATCTGGTTAAAATAATTAATAACAAAGCTCCTGCTTACATAGTAAGCACCTAGATCTCTGCTAAATGGCAGAGATACAAAGGGAAACCACTCTAATAGCCCTGCCCTCAAGGAATTTACATTCTATCAGGATGACATGTATACATAAAAGTATATTAAAATATGTGCAAAATAATTACAAGGCAATAATCACTTCGCAGATTTCAAAGCACTTTCTGCATGATAGCCCTGAGTGTGAGAAAGTAAAGATGTTATTATTCTCCATTTTGGATAGGAAGAAACTAAAATCTTGAGAAGTGAACTTGCTCTAGATATCATAGCTAGTATGTGGCAGTGTTGAGACTCTTTTCCAGGTGCCTGGGTTCCAAGCGTAGTTTCACTTACTACAATATCCTCCTGGCTGTCTTGGCACCAAATGGACGCCCAAGGCCTGGTTTAAAATAACAGTGAAGAAGAGGTGAAGTCAATCACAGCAAGTGCATCAAGAAATTTAAGGTTTGTTATGAGGAAGAGGTTGGGGGTTACAGGTATGAAAAGATGCTCCTCCAATTCTAGCATTTTCCAACTCCTGTGCCTCCTGAATGCCCAAATGAGTACCTAGCCCTTTTATTTAATAACAGCCACCTGATGGTCCTCATTGCTTTACTTACAGGCAGCTGGCTCATGCAGATGGCTAGAGAATTTGACTTGGAGTCAGGAAGAGTGGAAATCACTTCCTGCCTCACTAGCTAAGTGACCCTGGGGCAAGGCACTCAATCTCTGTCTGCCTCAGTTTCCTCATATGCAAAATGGGGATGATAAAGGCACCTACCTCACAGCATTATTACCTGAGATAGTATTTGTAAAGTGCTTTGCAAAACTTCAAGCACTATATTTCCAGTTGTTTTTCTGTTGCATCTGACCCTTCATGACACCATTTGGAGTTTTCTTGGCAGAGATACCGGAGTGGTTTGAGATTTCCTTCTCTAGTTTAGATGAGGAACTGAGGCAAACAAGGTTAAGTGACTTGCACAGGGTCACACAGCTAGTTTCTGAGGTCAGAGTTGAACTCATGAAGATGATAAATCTTCCTGACTCCAGGCTTGGTAAGCTATCTACTATGCCACCTAGCTGTGCCTAAAGCATTATATAAGGGCCACCTATTTGCACCATTATCTCCTCTCTTTCCACCTTTCTCTGAAGAAGTCCCAGTTACCTGATCCCTGAGTAATAGGGGCTCCAGTGTATTGGCCCCAATTTCTCAGAGGTTACATAGGTTCTTTAAGAAAAGGTATAGACTTGGACCTGTTGTTTCAGTGACTGAGGGAACTCTCTGATAAGGAAATTGCTTCTGATAACTCATGACTCCCCCTGCTCAAAAACTTGAAGGGTTAAAGAGTTTCCTAGAGCAGAAGGGTCAAACATACCACCTACTATCTTCCAGAGTGCAGCCCAAACCAGATTAAAATATAATTGGGAAATATTTAACCAAATAAAATTACAATAGAACATAGATAATTTTAATATATGGTTTCCTATGTCAATATACCACTAGAGGGATCCTTATGTGTGAGTCAGTGGTCCTGACTTCTATTTAAATTTGACACCACCAGCCTAGAGGACTAAGAAGATAAGTGTCTTAACTGGAGTCATAGAAGCAGAATATGTCAGAGGTGAGATGTGAACTCAGGTCTTGTTTTCTAGCTACTATATCTCTAGCTACTATATCCCACAACTTCTCTGTGCCCCTGTAGCTACACATAAAATTCACATTCTCATAGGAGAACAACCATCTGGCTATAAATATGCTCAATGACTCCCATGTAGTCTACTCTGAGATGTCACGTCCTCTAAGTGATTCCTTAGGTTGATCCATTTAACAACTGCATCATCATTTCAAGAAGGATGCTGACAAGCTGGGGCTTTCAAAAATGGAATGTGTTGCCTTATGAAGAAGGTTATGATCTCCCTTTCATTAGGGACCTTCCAGCAGAGAAAGGGACAAATAACTACTCCTAGCTATAGAAGTGATTTATGGCTCAGGTGTTCTAATTCTGAGGGCAGTAATAATAAGGGAAACTGACATGGATGTGTAGCACTAGGGTTTCCAAAGTGATTTTTGCAAATCTATTTCAAGTCACAACAATCCCCTCAACTAGGTATGACAGGTATCCTATTTCTACATGTGAGGACCTGAAGCTTAGAAATTTGCCCATCATAGTAGAGCAGGAAGAATACTGGCTCTGGAGTCAGAAAACCAGGGTTTAAATCCCACTAATAGGATTCATCTTCACAAGTTCAAATCTGGTCTCAGACACTTGCTGGTTATGTGACTGGGCAATTTACTTAACTTCTGTTTGCCTTAGTTTCCTCAATTGTAAAATGATCTGGAAAAGGAAAAGGCAAACTATTCCAGTGTCTTTGCCAAGAAAAACCCAAATGGGATCATGAACAGTTGGACAAAACTGAGCAAAAATGATATGCTACTTATTACATTATGCAGGTCTCTTCACCTCTCTGGGCCTCTGCTTCACCTGTAAAATAAGGTGTCTGGGCTAAATGGCCCTGGAAATCTTTTCTGATTCTAAATATATGATCTAGGAGAGAAATGCATCTTTATCTTGCTTATAACACTAATTATGTCACAGAATCATAGACCTTGAGCTGAAAGAGACCACAGAGGTTATCTAGCCCAACTCCCTCATTATGCAGATGAAGAGCCTGAGGCCCTCTCCTCACTGTGCCAGATTTAGTGTGTGTGTGTGTCTTTTTTAAACCACACCATGCTGCCTCTGTGTAGTTCTATGCTTCTCTAATGTTCATTTCCCTTCATTGATTTGACAAAATTACCTTTGTGACATACAAAAAGTTCAAGAGACATAATTTCTGGGTAATTACTATATTAATTATTGCTAGTGGATATTTAATAAAAGGGGTAAGTGGAACTCTTGAATGCCTAACGCCCTTCATGGAACCCATTCAACACTTATAGGCTCTTGGAGAAGTGGGTGTTCCTAGCAATCAAATCTGATTGGTTAACAATTAATGAGAATGAATATTATAATGAGAGCTGGACCCATTTTAATGAGGGGTTGGGGGATTTGACTCTGAACACACTTGCTTCCAGACCATCCCCAGACTCAAATGATCTAGACAAAGAATCTAGCCCCTGCCCAAACTGCCTGAGTGGAACACAATGTATCTTAAATTCTTTGTAAGGTTTTTTGTTGGGTGGGGTAACGACTCCAATATTTTATCTCATCATCTACCCTGTCCTTCAGAGAATTTAGCTTTGACCTAATCTTAATAAAATGGTAGGAAAAAACCCTGTATTTCCCCAATATTAATAATTGGTTATTCAATAATCATTTCTCTTACCTTGAAATTCACCATCCCCACCAGATCCTTGAGAAATCATAGCAGTAGTTGATGATAGGATTAAAACCAATGGAAAAAGTATATGAGGAGGCATATTTCCATTAAAACTTCCTGAGTATTAAAGGTGTCCAAAATTTCACCTTAGTGGTCTTTGGTTCTTCTTAATTGTAAGTCCCAAAATGTTAAAGATTCATGCTTTAGGTGGGGATTGGGTCAGATGACTTTTGATGTCCCTTCTACCTCAACATTTTTATCATCTGAGGCAGCTAGGTGGTAGGCACAGTGGATAGAGCACAACCCCTAGAATCAGGAGGACTTGAGTTAAATCTGGGCTCATATGCTTACTAGCTATATGATCCTAGGTAAGTCACTTAACCCTGATTGCCTCAAAAAAAAAAAACCTATTTAGAAAGCCAATTCTATCATCTTAATCCATTCTAAACCATTCTCCGCTTAATTATAAGACCTGGGATCCTCTGTGTTTGCTGTGGTCACCTTTGAATTTAACTAAATGACTGAATTATGTTTATGGACTAAATTGTTTTTGATTTTGTTGTTTGCTGCATATGAATCAATCCAGAAAATAACTGAAACATGCAGCTGAAAAGGGATAGCTTCTCATCTTCAATTTCTGCTTGGCTGAATCAGGTTTTTTATGAGTTGTTTGTTTTTGAGGGGAATCAAAGTCTAGGAGTCTTGAACAAGAATAAGAGACATATAGTATAGAGGAAAGGATGCTGCCTAGAAAGCCAAATGACCTGGATTCCAATCCCCCTTCTCTCACTTACTAATCCCTGTGTGTGATCTTCAACAATTGCTTAACCTCAGTTTTCTCAACCAAAAAAGAGGGAATTGGGCCACATGGACTCTGAGATTTCCTTCCAGCTCTAAATCTATGATAATATGATTTTCTTCCTCAAAAGGAAATTTGTCTTTGTACAACCAACTGTTAAATATTCTCCACAAAGTCCCTCAGAAAGAGACACAGTAGGAGTATGATATGTCTCTCTCAGTGCGTGGTGTCCCTGCGGATGTATCTTCATTGCTACTGTTCTCTATCAATGGAGACAGAAATGCCTCTAGGGAGCCTTTCAGACACATTAGTTGGTGGTGACTGGTTTTGAAAGACATTAGAATGATAAAATCTTCTAAGTGAAACGCACAAAACAAAATACACAGTATTAAAAAGGATAATGTTTTTAAACACATAAAATACATAGTATTGCAAAGAAAATCAGTTATATTAAAATATAATTATTAAAATATTTTTTTTAATTTATGGACCCCAAATTAAGAACCCCTGTTTTACAGTGCAGGTAACACATGTTATAGCAGTTCAAGTAAGATAGAACACTGCAGTCAATATAATCAGAAAAAATTCTATGGAGGAGGCAGGACTAGAATTGGGTTTTCCATTATGAGGTAGAGCATTCTGGCATTTTGGCATGGCATGGGGGAATAGCAGCAATAGTTTCACATGATAAAAACATAGTATTTGTATTTACTATTTGCTCCACCCTATGCTAAGCACTTTAGAAATATCTCATTTGATTCTCATAACATCTTTAGGAGGAAGGTGTTATTATCCCCATTTGCCAGTTCAGGAAACTGAGGCAAACATGGATTAAGCTCATATAACTAGTAAAGGTCCAAGGCTGGATTTGAAGGAGGGTCTTTCTGCCTCTGGGCCCAGCAACTTTATCCACTGCACCAGGTGGCATGCCCAAGATGGGTACAGATGTGTATTGCTAATTGCTATTTGCCAAAAGCAAGAGAGAAGATCCATTTTGACCAATGACTAAAATATGTGTGCATATGTATGTATACACATGTACATATTAAGACACCTTTGTGGGGTCAAAAGAGTACTGAGTTTAGTGTCAGGAAACAGGTTCAAATTCCAGATTCATCTTTACTATCTTTATGACTTTGAGCAAAATAGTTTCAAGCTCAGTGTCATAATTTCTTCATCTGTAAAATGGGTACAAGAGGTTGAACTAAGTGTTCTCTAAAATTTCTTTAAATGATAAATTCTATGATCCTGCTTTATAAAGTCCTTTGCAGGTGAGAAGAGAAAACATTTTCCCAATTCATGTAATTAATCACAGTCTCTGAATCATGCAATATCATAATTCATGCAAATTGATCCCTAATGAACTGGAAACATGCCAGGTTTTAATCTGTTAAACTTATGGAGATATTGTAATGAGCTGAAAGAACAGATGCAAAAATATGTCCTTTTTCATCCAAAATGAGCCCAAACATTGAATTTCTCAGCTCTTTCTCATAAGCTTTTAATGTCTCCCATAATATGGTTATATAATTCACTGTGAAAGGGATGATTACTTATAGGCAAATGGACCAACTTTTATGGAAACCTTATTGTGAGACTGGTCTCCCATAATTCTCCAATTCTGCTTTCTGAAAATTCTAAGCATAGTGTGAGAATTGGACTGTTTAATGTGTGTAATTAGAGAGTGTTCTAAATACAGCTTCATTAGGAGCTACATGTTCTTTTGGAAATGGACCCATCTCAAATTGTCTCTAATATAACCAATAAACATCTTTGTTAATGGATCCAAAGCTCTCAGCATCCCACCTATTCTGTTCAGAGGGTGGGGGTACATCAGGAGGTCTATTCTGCCTAGTCATCACTAAATCATGTTACATACCAATGGAGTGCCACTGTTAGAGATATGCTAGATGGCATTGCCTGCCAAGTAAAATTAATATTCTAAAACCAGCACTGAAGACTGTCCAACATGTGGCCCCACTCTCCTTTTTCCAACCTTATGCCCTACTAAACCTTTCTACATAATCTGTCTTCAAATGAACTAGACTACTTATGCTCATGCCCTGTGTTTTTTCTGCCTCTATGATTTTGAATTCACTATGCCTGAAATGCAACCCATATGTACAATCTAAAGATCTAAATTCTACCCACCCTTTAAAGCCCAGCTGAGATACAACTTTGTCAAGATGAGTTCCCTTATGATCATAGTTTTTAATGACTTTTCCCTCTTCATAGTTTCCATAGTTTACCTTCTCTTGCAACTCATTTATGCACTTATGCACTCATGTTTCATTTTTTAGAATTATCTGCGTTTATATTATTTTTACTAATTAGACTGTAAATTCCATGGGTATAGTGACCATACCTTTTCTTAAATTTTTATTGTTCCATAAGTGAATAGTACACTTTTGGTGAATAGTTAAAAGTCTTAAATATAGATTATTTTAGAGAAATTTAGTTTTCTTGTTTCTATAAGGACAAAGTAACTTAACTAAGGTCAACAAGCTCACTTTTTTTTTTCCATTTTCTTGTTCCCTATTAATCAATCATTACTATTTATGGAACACAACAGCAGGCAGGATCTGTCTGTGGTCCTGAATAAGCCAAGTCAAGGAAACTATATGTCACCAGTGAAATAGGAGAACAGAAGCCCTGTGGGACTGTCAATGTAAGGATCAAGCAGCTAAGGCTCCTTTGTGTTCACAAAGAGGAAGTATGCATCTAGTACAAATTACAATATGTCATTTGTTGTTTATCTTTAGAAAAGCTCATCTATAATAAGTGATGAGTGAGAAAGAAGAAAACAAGAGGAAATCAAGTAGGACCTTCATAACAAAAGGAAGTTTGGATGTGATAGCATCCCAGGTTAAATGCTTTGTCCCTATCACAATAAGACATTGTCATATTTTGCCGAGATTAAAGCAATGTTTTCTAATGCTTATGAGTTCTTGTTCTGCTGGCACTTTTTTCTTCCAAGGAGTGAAATTAGCTGGGCATATCCTGCCTCCTTTTCTGGATCATCACTCAGACTATGCCCAGTAACAATAGGTGTTCCCCAAGGCTTTGTCCTATGCTCTTTTTTCTTCTCCCCTTACATCATTTCTTTTTTGTTTTTGTTTTTAAAATTATTTTAAACTTAAATACAGAATAAGAAAAGAAAACATAAACATGGACATGGACCATGTACATCAACTCTATAACATTTCAATTTTTGATCTCATTAACTCAATCCGTTTTAATTATTATCTCAATGCGAATATCTCTCATATTCTCATATCTATTTGCCCAAACCTAACATCTCTCCTGATCTTCAGCTTTCTATCTCCAGTTATTTAATATTTACATCTTGAACTGGATGTCCTATAGGCATTTTAAATTCAACATGTCCAAAACTGAACTCATTATCTAGCTCCTAAAACTCTTTCCTCTATCTAAGTATCCTATTATACTCCAGGAGATCACAATTCTTCCAGTTTCTCAGGCTCATGACCAGGATGTTATCCTCAACTCTTCACTCCTACCCCCTTTATAAAATCAGTTGTAAAGTCCCTTCATTTCCACTTATACAAAATCTCTCATCTATTCCCTCTTCTCTACTCTGACACCCTCACTACCTTGGTGTAGGCCCTCATTGCCTCCCATTTGGGCAATTGCAATTGCAATTGTTGTTGGTGGTGCTATCTCCTTATCTTAAGTGTCTACCCACTCCAATTTATGGTGTTATCTCCTTATCTTATCTTAAATGTCCACCCACTCCAATCTATCCCCTACTCCTGTGTCAAAGTGATCATCCCAAAACACAAATGTAATCATTTCACTACCCCCCCCAAATAAATTCCAATGACTCCATATTGCCTCCAGAATCAAATATAAAGTCCTATGTTTAAGACCCAAAGCCCTTCATATCTTGACCCCTTCCTACTTTTCCAATCTTATACCTTTCTCCCCTCTATTTATTCTACAAACCAGTGACACTGGCCTTCTTGCTGTTCCTCACACATGTCACTTCATCTTCTGACCCCAATATTTTTCCTATCCCCCATTGCTGAAAATCTCTCTCTCTTTATTTCTACCTCCTAGTTTCCCTGGCTTCCTTCGATTCTCAACTGACATCTCACTTTCTGCAAAGAATCTTTCCAAGTCCTCCCTAATTTTAGTGCCTTCCCTCTGAGACCACAATTTATCCTGTCTGTCTCTCATTTGGACATGGTTGATTATATGCTCTCCCACCCCCCTCCCCATTAGATTGTGAGCTCCTTGAAAGCAGGGGCTTTTGTGTATTTCTTTGTATTCCCAGTACTAATTATAGAGCCTGGAACAAGTCGGCACTTAATAAATGCTAGATGATTAAATCACTACAAGGGGTAGAATTAAAATAATGCATATAAAGTAGCTCTTTGCCAACCTGAAGTGTAAGGTATATGTCAGTTGTGATTGTTGTCTTTGTCATTATTCCTTTGGTGTGCATTCAGTTACAAAGACAGATTGTTAATGACTCCAACATCCATAATAGCAATGGAGGATTAACCAGTGATGAGTCAGATACTATGGGCTCAACCTTTTTGTGTCATTAAGCTGAATTGTCTTAAGCCGTTCAATGAACATTAATTAAGCACTTATCATGGTAGAGCACTATGTTAGTCATGGGGAGAGATACAAAGATCAAATAAAATATAATCCTTATCCCCATGGAGCTCATCATCTAAGTGTGTGGGTGTATGTGGAAGGCTGTGACACATATACACAGCTCTATTACAAGCTCATGAAAGAACTGTAAATTATATGTTAAGCAAGGTTCAAGCAGGGAAGCATTACTGTAGAAAGAGAATCAGGGGAGAAGAATCATGAAGTCATTTGGACTTCTGAGCTAGGTGTTAATGAATAAGGAGAATATCAAATGTAACAAGTGGTGAAAGTGGCATGGTAAAGTACTATAAGCAGAAAGAAAAGTATGAATAAAAATACAAAGTTAATAATATTAACTATCATTTATATAGAATCTACTATGTAGCAGGCACTATGCTAAATGCTTTACAAATATTTGATCCTCACAACTATTTTGAGAGGTAGGTGCTATTATCCCCATTTCACACCTGGAGAAACTGAGACAGAAAGTGTAAATGACTTGCCCAGAATCACATAGCTAGGAAGAGTCTGAGACTCAATTTGAACTCAGGTCTTTCTTACTCCATGTCCAGAGTTTTATCTCCACTGTGCCACCTAGGGTTTTGTTTTTTTTTTTTTTGGAGGGCAATTGGGATTAAGTAACTCGCCCAAGGTCACACAGCTAGGTTTTTGTTTTTGTGTGTTAAATGTCTGAGGCCAGATCCGAACTCAGGTCCTTCTGACTCCAGGGCCGGTGCTCTACTCACTGTGCCACCTAGCCGCCCCACCACCTAGTTTTCTACAAAGGTAGGACAGTACAAGAATTGTAGCAAAGATACCAAAATAGTAGTGCTTTAGTGAAGCGTAATTCACATGGAAGGGATACGTATGAAATATGACTAGAAAATTAGAATGTCTCCAGTTTATAAGGAGTCATGAATAAAGACTATGGAGCTGTATCTTCTTTGATAAGCAATGAGAAGATAGATACTTAAGAAAGATTAATCTAGTAAATGTGAAAGTAAGTTGGAGTGGAAAGAAAGTATATATAAGATGACTTGTTATAAGGTTATTACAAAAGTTCAAGTAACTAGTAATGAGATCCTAGACTAGGAAAATGGCAGTGGGAGTAGAAAAGAAAAGTGCAAGAGAGGCTCCAAATGTGGAATTATCAAAATTCAGTAAGTGACTGGATATGAGCACTGGTGAGCAAAAGAGAAAGGCAAGTTCCCCCTTCCTTAGGACATTTGTCAGAGATCAAAGACCCTAAAAGCTAACAGGTAAACAATTCTCCTTCCTAACAGTTACAGCTAATTGAGTGGAACCTTAGTGCCAGTCTTGCTATCACTAGCCAGGATATCTGTGTTGATAAAAGTGCAAAGCAAGGAATTCAAAGGATTTCTGAGTATCTTGGCTTCCCAGAGCTCCGTAGCTTTTTGCTGAATAGTAGTTCAGACTTAGACATTGTAAATAACTTCTTAATGGAAATACATTTGTATTCACCTTTCTTGGTGCTTTCAGTTTGTCTTGCTTCTCTGCCTCTCCTCCAATGTCAAGTGCTGTGCTTTGCACTTATTATCTAATTTAAAATATTGCCTGATGATTGAAGTTGTTTAAAAAGTTAGTTAAAAGAATCCTGTATGAATTGAATCTTTCTCCCTTGTATTTATCACATTGTCATTTTCCATCCATGGCTGACAGTAGTCCTCTTTGATTTTCCCTTTGTCTTATGTTTTCTTCTTCAATTTTTTAAACATTTTTATTGAAAGTTTTGAGTTCCAAATGTTATCCCTCCTTCCCTCCCCTCCTCTACCCCCTCCCTGAGATGGTAAGCAATCTGGCATAGGTTATACATATGCAATCACATAAAACATTTCCATATTAGTCACTTTGTGCAAAAATACTTGAATAAAGGGAAAAAAATTAAAAGTTGAAAAACAGCATGCCTCTTTCTGTATTCTAATAACATCAGTTCCTTTTCTGGAGGTAGAGAGTATGATTCATCATTAATCCTTTAGGATTGTCTCTAATCATTGTATTGCTGAGAATAGCTAGGTCATTCACAGTTCATCAAACAATATTGCTGTTACCATGTATAATGTTCTCCTGGTTCTGTTCACTTCACTATGCATTAGTTCATGTGAGTCTTTCCAGATTTTTCTGGAATTATCCTGCTTGTCATTTCTTATAGCACAATACTATTCCATCATAATCACATACCACAACTTGTTTAGTCATTCCCCAGTTGATAGGCATCCCTCAATTTCCAATTCTTAGCCACCATAAAAGAACTGCTATAAATATTTTTGTATAGCTAGGTCCTTTTCCCTTTTTTAGATATCTTTGGAATAAAGACCTAGCAGTGATATTCACAGTTTTATAGCGCTTCTAACATAGTTCCAGATTGCTTTCTGGAATGGTTGGATCAGTTCTCAATTCCAACAGTGCATTAGTGTCCAAGTTTTCCCACATCCCCTCCAACATTTATCATTTTCTTTTTTGTCATAATAGCTGATCTGATAGGTATGAGGTGATAGCTCAGAGTTGTTTTAATTTGCATTTTTAATCAATAATTATTTATAGTATTTTAATATGACTATAGATAGCTTTACTTTCTTTGAAAACTGCCTATTCCTGTCTTTTGACCATTTTTTCAATTGGGGAATGAGTTGTATTTTTATAAATTTGACTCTATTCTTTATATATTTGAGAAATGAGGCCTTTATCAGAGATATTTGTTGGAAAATTTCTCCCCAGTTTTCTACTTCCCTTATAATTTTGGTTGCATTGGTTTTGTGTAAAAACATTTTTAATTTTATATAATCAAAATTATCTACTTTACATTTTGTAATGCTCTCTATATCTTCTTTGGTCCAAATTCCTTCCCTTACTCATAAATCTGACAGATAAAATACTCCATGTTCCCTTTATTACCTACCCTACATTTTTAAAAACTTGTCTCTTTGTCTTTGGAATTCATAGATATCCTTGACTCATTCTGTGCTAGGATAGTTTTAGTATTTAGTATAGCCCAAGGTCACACGGCTAGGTTTTTGTTTGTGTGTGTGATAAGTGTTTGAGGTCGGATCTGAACTCAGGTCCTTCTGACTCCAGGGCCGACGCTCTAGCGCCACCTAGCCACCCCCTAGTTTTAGTATTTCATCACTATTCTTGGATGATTCAACAATATTTTGTATTAATCCTCCTTTCTCAACCCTTGTTTTCATCTTTCCTATAAGTCTTTTAGAAGACCTAAGTAAATTCATTAATTTCTTATGCATTTGCAACTATCTTTAGACAACACACCGTTTTTCTGGATTGAAAATATTTATACCATGTTGTTATATCCTGTTATTACCATGTTATCACATTATGTTACATATTACATTGTTATTGCATTATGCTATTAACAGATATAATGCTATCATGCTATATTTATTATTACATTATGTTATCAGCAACATGGCATAGCAGAAGACCTAGGTCTAAGACCTGCTTATGATCTATATTATATGTGTAATTTTAGATGAATTTGATAGCCTCTCAGGCATGGATGTGCAGAAAGTCTTACCCCATTGTGACAGCACCCTGGGATAGAGTTTTACCATTGACCTTTCTAAAGGGAAGTGGTCAAGATGTGCCATTCTCTATGCATATATTACCTCCGCGAAATTTTCTAAGACTATAAATTATAAACATCAGGTTTTTTTCTATACCAATAAAATCTTAGGTCTGTATCCCCTCCCCAAAGAAAAGAGATATCATGGCATGGGGGAGAAAGCACTGAACTTGAAATTTAAAAACCTTCTATTTAAACCCTGCTTCATAAATTTATCAAATAATGATTACTTGGGTAAGTCACTCAGTATCTCATAACATCAGTTTCCTCATCTATAAAATAGGGATAATAATCATCATCCTATGTTCCTCAAAGGGCTCTTGTGAGGAAATGCTTTGAAAACCTTAAAAATGACATCAAAATTATATTCCTGAGGGCTTTTCATCCCTTTTGAGCTGGCTTCCCATCAGAATTTTGGATTTAGAAATCTTATCTTTTCTATGTACTCTTCCCAGATCTTCCAAAAAGTCTTCTGAAATTAGAGAATATATAAGACTATGCCCAGCTTTCCTCTAATCCTATGATAATAGGCTTTCCTTGGAGAGGTCTGCTAGTCTATGTGCTTAAGTGAGGTTGGATTCAGGAGAGATTTTTCAGTAGGTGGAGTTACTAGATAGGGAGAAGGAATGCAATAATGCTATCAGTATTATTTCTAAGAGAGGGGGGAAGGAATAAGTATTTGTAGAATACCTACTACGGGTCAGACACTATTCTAAAAGCTTTACAAATATTTACTCATTTGATATTCACAACAATTTTTGTTGCTACTATTATCTCCTTTTTTAAAGTTGAGGAAATTAATGCAAATAGAGATTGAGTGACTTGCCCAGGGTCACACAGCTACTAAGTATCTGGGGCTGAATTTGAATTCAGGTATTTCTGAGTCTAGGCCCAATGCTCTATCCACTGAGCTCCCTAGCTTTCTCTGGGGCTAAATTATAGATAGCCTTAAAAGCTTGGAAAATCCAAGAAAGTATTGGAACTAGCTCATAGAGGCTCCTGAAAGCTGATTGTTAAATTTTCAGTGTGAGAATTTATACCTCAGAATTTGACAAATACTACAAAGCAGGGCATGATTTATTGTATTGTTTATAATTTAGAAATAATAAAGTGACAGAGAAAATGTTAATAATGAGGCTTAAACTTAAAAATGTGTAGTGAGAATATTTTTTTAAAGAGAACTGGTTGTCAAACAGTTACCATCACACCATTCCTCAAAAAAAGCCACACAAAGGATTTGATGGTATATGAGTAGGGGAAGTGCATTTTTATATTATAGTTATATAGTTATATTATATTATAGTTTTAATAACTATATTAAAGGAAGAAGTTGCATCTTTCAGCTGTTCAGAGATTCAATCCAAGGTATCAAATTCCTAGCATTGGATGAGCTCCAGTCCCTTTAAGTGTAATGGCCTAGGTTGAGTGAAGGGTCTATTTAAAGATTGTGTTGGATAAAAGTGAGCCCAGATAGGCTGGTGCCAAGCTATGAAGAAATTTTTCTAATCAGTGCCAAAGACTTTGCCTTTACTCAAAGGATCTTGAGTAATTTAGTTAATTGTATAGGCAAAATGGGTAGAACACACACACACACACACACACACACACACACACACACACACACACCAGTAATAGTCAAACTTTCTCAATTTAATTTGCAATCAGAAATCCAATTTCTTACAGTACTAGCTGAGATGCATTTAAACATAGAGTCCCCACATGGGATAGATTCAGTAACTAGGAGAAAGAGCACTCTGGATTTAGAATAAAGAAAATTATTTCAAATCCTGAATCTGAGAAAGTCACTTATCCCTTCTGAGTCTTGGTTGCTTAATCTGTAAAATGAGAGTAATAACACTTAAACTACCTATTTCACAGAGCTTTGTACTCCTAAATGTGCTATTTGAGTTATTATTACTATTATTATATGTTATTAAGAATAAAAATTGAGAAAAATGTGTCCAATCTTTCCCCAGGATCAAAGAGGAGAGTAAAGATGTTCTTCATCAAAGGGTCTAAATGTGGTGTCCAGGAACTTAAATTAAAAGCAACAATACATTTTGATGACTATATTCCAGTATAATAGGTTTCTTTTGCAATACAATATATTTTATTTTATGCATTTAAAAACCTTATTCTAATAAAAGATCCAAATATTTTTACCAGGTTTCCAAAGGGGTTATGTTTACATTTAAAAGGAAATTTCTCATACTATGAAGGAAAGCCCAGATCTGGGATCACTAGTCTCATTGCTCTGGAATCAAGACTGGATGGTCCAAATGGACATTTTGGTAAGAATCTATGATTTTCTCTCTCCCCTGATATAAATCACTATCCTTCTCTGGCTTCAAATCTTGGGAAATTCTTTTCCACTCTTTGATATGGTTTCTGCAATCATAATTTTATCAGTGCTGATACTTTCTCAAATAGAATTAATTAACCCATTCTCATCCTCCAATAAATTCTACTTGGAAACATTTAAACGTTTTGTACAAATAAAACCTCTGGTTCATTTAGTATCTTAGACGTGACAATATATTACTTAAACTGTAATCTATTGTCCCTCATTCTCAATTCATGACTTATTCACCTTCTGTTTTGGTTGTATATGTCCTCATAGAAACAGATTGTCCCTTGCACCCTTTCTCATATTCTAGTCATTGTTCATAACCTGTTACATGCTGCTTACATCCACCATATATATCACCTTTGAGTTTCATTGGTATTTTAAATTTTTTTTCTGAGATCATGTTCTATGATTTGCTGATGGGAATAACTCAAAAAGCTTTTAATCCAGATTCTACATTAGGCAATATACTGTTTTCATCCACTTTGGTTTTCCAGGGATGATGATAAGGTCAATCATCTTTGTAATACTTTAAATTCCACTAAAGGGATTTTGAAACATTCTGGGGTTTAGTGCAATTAGTATAATGTCATTTGTGAATAGCAATAATTATTTAGATAACCTCACTATCTAAAATATTATTCTTTTGGAAGTCTTGATCTGTATAATATATCTCCAGAGAAGTGGTAGAATATATTTCTACAATACCCCTCAGGATTTTCCATGAGCTCTGTAAAGAAATTCTTTGGTTTTTTGAAGTGTTCCTTACCTAACAGTGGATAGAAAATTGATAATATATAAGCACTATATCCAGAAGTTGGGGAAGGGCCAGGTTTGTAGGAAAGAATCGCTAACTGAGTTGGAGGTGAAGTTGCCAGACATATCCACTAAGAGATCTGCTGAGACAAAAGAGAAGATATCTGATAGTACATACCTACCTTCTGAGCATATTTCTTAAATCTGGTCTACAGAAGTATTGTCTAAATACCTTAAATTCCCTAGACACTCTTTCCCTATCAGAGGCTTGCAAAAAATATTGAAGACCTGCAATAAGACACTGGAAATTTAACATCAATATCTAGTCATAGTGAAATGTTTGAAAACCATATTTCCCAAATAATGGCAAAGGAAAAGAAACATGTATAAGGAAAGCTAAACAACAAAATATATCAGAAATTCTTGATACCTTTTAAAATAAAAAGGTTGAGGTGAAACAAGAAATCAAAGCAATATAAAGAACTATATAAACAATTCAACCTAAATCAAAAATTCTACTAACAAGACTTCCAAAGAAAATATTGTAGAAAAGAGAAATAACTCATGCAATAGAGAATATAGAAAATTTGAGGATATTTCTATGGTCAAAAGAAGTCCAGCACAAACAGAGTGCAATGCAAAACCATTTGTGTATCATTAATATAATGAATGAAAGAATGGTTATGTCAGGGACGATGACTGAAACACTTACTTCTCTGCAAAATGAAAGAGAGTGAGTCCAAGCAAGGATCATAATTACTGACTCAAATGATTTATAGTGGTTCATGAATTACTAGCAAAATATCTGACTATTCTTCCTTGATGCAAGTTAGATAATTTCTGTAAGTATATAAGGTAGATCTGAGGATGGGGAGAATGCTAGAAAATCTGATGTCAAAATTTTTATCTATTTAAAACATGCTTCCAACACAATACTTCTGAGAATGATCATATAACAGATGGTATCTTCCAGGAAATAGTTTAAGCCCACTATGAATCTAACTAGCCTTAAATCCCTTATAAATTGTAGAGTTTTCAAATCAAAGAGAGTAGCATGCCAAAGTATTACATTAACCATTTGAAATACATGTATAATATCAAATTATATGGACCCATTAAAAACACATTAAACTAATACTTTAAGTTTGGGGGCAAGTGACCACTCCAATGTAGAATTTGTGAAAGAGAAGGAATTGAAAGTCAAATATAGTCTGAAATAATGAACTGTATTTTTACAGATCAGATTTCAAAGAGTTCAGGGGGAAAGGATAAGTTGTAATCCATTGATAAAAATTCTACAGAAGGCAGAAAAGGAAGAATGATAAAATTTCCAAAGAATGAAATTTTGAAGATTTAAATAATTCTGATAAGGAAAATAGTCGTCTAAACAAATCAACATGGATTATGGATAACACACAAGAAACAGATTTTTATAAGATGTATGGTAGGTGGAAGTAAATTATCAAATTGAAGATGACCACAAAAGAGTGGTATGGACCAATATCAATGATGTTATTAGAAGGAAAGCTCATGATCTGCTGAATTTGATAAGGAAAGCTAAGTAGAGGGGAATTGTGAAGGATTTCTTCAAGTTCACAAAAGTTCAATAGTTGAAATAGCCCTCAGCAGTGAAGTTATATTGGGGGAGGGGAGGAAATAAAGGGGCACTCATTGTAGAAATAAAATGAGTAAATGGAATAATGCCAAGACATCAGAAAGAAAGAGACATTAAATTCTTATTTTTTTCTTTTTTTTCCCTAAAGAAATAACCTTTGGACTGGAAAGGAGAGGAGGGCAGGAATAATTGAGAGTTAAAACTTGGTTAGTAGGCTAAAAAAAAATCAAGAACATAAGTCCATGTTGGATGGGGGGAGAGGGACACCTGACTAAAAAGTGCTATATCTGGGACTTTTTGTGTCCTGATGGCCCAATATGGATCAATAGTGTGATATTTTACCTCAAAAAAGTAAATATAATATTAGACTGCACTAAAATATGAGTGTTCACAATTAGGATGATAGGCTCACAGTGTTCTGTCCTGATCATATCTAATAGAGTATATTCAGTTCTGGGTGCTACATTTTAGGAAACACACTAAACTCAGTACAATGTCTAATGAATAGTGAACATAACAGTGGATGTCATAAGCATTGCCATATTTAATCAGTTGGAGGACCTATCAATGTTTATTCTGGGACAATAAAGACCTAGGGGAGATATAATAGCTGTCCTCAAACATATCAGTAGTTTTCATATAGAAGGATTAGACCTAACCTGCTTGATTCCAGAGGATAGAAGAAAGTAAGAGCAACAGGTAGAAGTACAGAGAGAATGATTTTGGCATGCATGAAAAAAAATTCTTAGTAACTGAATATATCCAAAAGTGGAGTGATCTCCCTTAGGATGTAGTAGGTTCTCCTTAACTAGAGGTCTTTGATAAATTCCCAAAGGTCATTCCTTTGGGTAGATGTTGCATGTGGTGTACTATTGTGTATTTTTCAGGGGTTTATTAGACTAGATGGCCTCCTTTCTACCTGATGGTAGAACATGCTAAGCACAAAAGAAAGAGAAAACTTCTAAAAGGAGGTAAAACCTGAACTGGTCCTTGAAAAAGAGAATTATTTAAACCAGTAGAACTGTTGGAGGAAGAGGTTCCATACATAAAAAATGGATGTAACCTAAATATGGAAGCAGAAGAAGAAAGGAAGTGCTTGGGGGATAGCAAGTATTGCCATTTGGTTGAAATATAGAATGTAGCAAATGGAACAATGTCAGACACAACTGTAAAGGTTTACAAAGGTTACTGAATGAAAAAACTAAAGGGTCTGTCTCTGATCCTGTAGGTGATCACTGAAAATTTGAACAGGGGGGTAACTTTTTCACTGGAACATTAAAATGGAGATGTAAGCAATCTGACTCTGGAATCTTACACTATGAGCTTCTTGATGGCAAGAACCATTTTTTCATTCACAACAAAATGAAGAGGAAAGGTCTAATTAAGTGGTCTCTCGGGTCCTCTCCATCTATAGATCTATGGTCCTAAACTTTGTATTATAACCAGTGCCTAGCACAGTGCTCAAAACTCAACTGGTATTTTTGTTTGTTTTCAGTGGTAGGAGGAAGGAGGAGAGGGAAATTTAAAGTAATGGATAGAAAGATGGCCCCAAAGACAGATCTGGGTTCTGCTTCTGCCTCTGACACATACTAGACAAGTCACTTAGTCTCTCAGGGCACTAGACTACTCATTCAGACCATAACTTGGCAGAGAAGGTTCAGGCTTGCATTACTAAAGGGAAATTCCTTAGCCAGAAATTCACTATACCAATGAAATTATAGGTCTTGTAGCTCTCCATTTATTTGCCACATTGATGGAAGAAGAGTGTCATTCCTTGCTAGGTCTGCACAGTTGGCAAAATCTAGATACTCCAATGGCCAGGTAACAACTAAGAACAGCAACAGTGAAGACCACTACACAAGTAGTGATATGGGTCCATGCAAGAAGAGAGAAACCTTTATGGAAATGATGGCATGGTCCTTCACTTTCTGTGACATTTCTTTATAATGATTTATAATAGGTCACGTAATTTCATCATAATGATGAAATGTCATTGCATTTCAACAGTTGTTCAAGAATATATAATTTAAGTGTATGTGGGTCCTCCCTTCATAGATATATTTGGGGATTCTTCTATACCTTAAAACAGGCAGCTAAGTGATGAAGTTGATAGAGTGAAGAACTTGGAATCCAGAAGAGAAGATTTGAGTTCAAATAGCTTACCCGTTCAGATACTTTCTAGCTATGTGACACTGGACAAGTCATTTAAGCAATCTGTCCCAGTTTTCTCATCTTTAAAATGGGGATAAGATTGGAGCAGCTAGCTGAAGCAGTAGATAGAGCATCCTGAAGTCAGGAGGACCTGAGTTCAAATGTAGTCTCTGACCAGACACTTGACACATACTAGCTGTGTGACCCGGGACAAGTCACTTAACCCCAATTGCCCCACCAAAAGAAAAAAAAATGCGGATAAGATTATTACCTACCTCCAAGTGCTAGTATAATGACAAAAGAGAAGATATATGTCAGCACTTTGCAAACCTTACAGCACTATGCAAATGTTAACTAGTGTTATTTTTCATTAAATGTTTTCGTGAGTGGCTATGGTCAAAATAAATCATTGCCTGGTGTCCAGTCTTCTGAGATTCAATTTTATCATGGGAGTCCTTAAACATTTTTTGTTCTTGATACAGCATTCTTTGCATGAGTAATTGAAACACACTGAACATCTAATTGGCAACAGTAAAAGGCAAGTCAGAAGATTTGTACATAAAAAAATTTCCCTTCAGTTAAAGCAGTCATTTTGTTGAAATTTATAAAGTCAAGGTCTGACATATCTTGGGATTTGTGTTTGTTACAGAAAGGTTATTTATTTTGCAAATGCCATGTTTACTATGTCATGTCTTCTGGGTAAGCAGAAATTATATTAAACAGTTATTTATAAATTGTCTTCTATGTGACCTGGGCAAATAACTTAAATTTCTCAATGCTCTAGGCAATTCTCTAAAACTATAACTTGAAATATTTAGTAGATATTTACTGAATAGATGATAGTAGATAGTACCAGATAAAGAACTTCAAGTGCACAAGGAGATTGAACTTAGGGGTGCTTTTTATGTACCAGTGATAATTTTTTTTATCAGTAGAGAGAATTTCCTAATCAGAACATTCCCTGGACAAAAGAAATCACAGGTCTAGTCCATATCCCTATCTAACGAGACTATCCTTTTGTCTATCTGTCAAAGCATAACATTGAAATTTCACAACATACCTAGCAAAACTCATGACATTAATAACCCATGTCACTCTTTTTGAGATCCACTGCTTTAAGACCACAGCTAGGCTCATTCTTGGACATCAGAAGCATAGTCCCAAAACAGGTCTGGATAAGCCTTCCCAGCTTAGGAGCTAAATTTATATTTCCTTAGAACAAGCTACAGGAACCAAGGGTCACCTCCATATCAAAGGAGATATCAAAAGAGAATTTTCATATTCAGTTTTAAAACTGGAATATTTGTTTGTACAAGGAATGTGCAAGTAATGTTCCTTCTAAAAGAAGTTTAATGATAGCCTCAGCAGGGGAACTTCATGCTTCAACATTTACATGAATGTATTAGAGAGGAGAGAACAGAGGTATGGTTCTCTACTTTTCACATACTGTTCTAGATTACATCAATAATCACCCTGCGACTTGTTGAATTCTGTCCTTCAAGGTCCATGAAACCACTTCTGTATTCAGTAACATAATGTGAGGGCAAAGAAGAGAAGGGAAAACTAATTGGAAGCATGAATATCTGTAATGAGTGTGGAAGGGAAGAGGAGCTAGGCCCATGCTAAGAGGTTATACATAGATTATTGAGGGAACCTCAGGCTAGTCAGTCAGTCAACAAACTTTTATTAAATGTTCACTATGTACAGGGATTTTTAAGTGCTAGGGATACAAAGAAAGACAAAAACATGGTCCCTGCCCTCAAAGGGCTCACATTATAAAGAGAAATGACTTCCAAATAACTGAGTCTATTCAAGATATATAGAATACAGGGGCGGCTAGGTGGTGCAATGAGTAGAGTGTCAGCCCTGGAGTCAGAAGGACCTGAGTTCGGATCTGACCTCAGACACTTAATGTACACACAAAAACCTAGCTGTGTGACCTTAGGCAAATTACTTAACCCCAATTGCCCTCCAAAAATACTTACATAATAGACAAAGCATAAGGCAATGAGGGTTCACACTAGGGAGATGGCTAGATAGGAAAATTACTAATGGAAAATACCATGTTTCAAGGACCCAATACTTTCTAAATATATAACCATAGGCAAGTCACTTGAGATATCTAGGTCTTAATTTCCTCATCTGTAAAATGGAGATGTCCTACCTAGTTCCATTATGTAGAGTTATGGTGAGGAGCCAATATGATAACAGATGTGACAGTACTTTGAAAAGGACAAAGTGCTTTCCAAAGAGCCCTTGCCGCTGGTGGCAAAATTTCAGCACTGGTGCCCAAACATCCTGGGCAGCCAGATTGCTGTCCTTCTGGAAAGGATGCACTTGGCTCATTTCCCTTCTAAATGTCAGTTCCAAAGTCAGGGAGGCAGTCTCAAATGAGCTAGAATCATTCTCTCCACTTGTGCAGAACTGACCAAATGGCCAGGGCTTCCAGGCATCCAACCATTGCCTCACTACAGCATGCTCAAGGGAGCAACAGGTCAGCCTTTCTTTTAAATATTTCATTATTTGTTCATCAGGGCAAGATATACGCCCATTGTTTAATTAATATGGTGGTTTTCTCTCATTTTCCCTACTGTCAAGAATGAATTTCACAAACTAGGCCAAGACTTGTAGAAAATGGATGAGGAAAAATTATCTTCTTGCTCTCCAATAGTCTTCATCAACCCCTTCTCCCCCAAATTCTTGCTAGCTTCCTTTGAGTCATATCCTGTTGGGCATTAAGAACTCTTCATTACCCGATCCCCCCAATATTTCCAGTCTTATTACAACTTATACACCCCACTACACACACACACACACACACACACACACACACACACACACACACTCACTGTGATCCAGTGATACTATCCTCCTTGTTCTTCTTCAAACAAGACACTCTGTCAACTTCAGGAATTTTTACTTAGTATCCCCCATACCTGGAATATTCTCCTTCTTCACCTCTACTTCCTAGCTTCCCTAGCTTCCTTCAAATACTAGCTAAAATTCCATCATCTATGGGAAACTTCCTGATTCCCTTTAATTCTGGTGCTTTCCTTTGTTTTCAAATTTATCATATGTAGGTATAAATATAGATAGAGATACAGTTTATTTGTGCATTTGAGAACAGAGATTGTCCTATACTTTTCTTTACATCCTGAACACTTAGCACAGTGCTAACACATAGTAGATGCTCAATAAATGTTTATTAACTGATTGACATCTTTCTAGTCCCCCAAGCCATCCAATTTCTAAGTTCTTTGTATGCTATAATAATGAAGAGTCATGATTCTACAATCTAGATCTGGAAAGTACCTCAGAACATGGTAGATGGACAGAAAAAAATAAATAGAAAATGCATCAAGCACTTAATATGTGCCAGGCTGCAGAAACAAATACAATAAACAAGATGATCCCTAATATTCTAATAGGGGTTACAAAACATAAAGGGCAGCTGGATATTATGGTGGAGGAATCCAGAGAGTGAATTGAGCTAAACATAAAGTGAATATGGTTGGGGCCTCTCAAAAAATAATGATACCACTGAGGGACACACTAATCAGGTCAACAAGCATCAGAGCCTAGATTTAAATTCAGGTCTTTCTAACTCCAATTCAGTATTCTATCCATTGAGCTATCTAGTTTTTTAAGTTAAAAAAAAACTCTTAGAATATGGATTGGTTGAGTTGAAAGGAACCTTATCTAGTACAGTCTTCATTTAACAAATGAGCAAGCTAAGGTTTAATGAAATTAAGTGATACATTCTAGCTTATGGAGCTAGTGAGTAGCAAATCCAGGAGGAGCACCCAGCTATTCTGACTCTTAGACTTGTGTCCTTTCAACTATTTCAGCTATTCTTCAACTATTCTCTTTGCTATTATAGAACTTACTGGTTAGTTTATATTATTCAGGTTTTTATTCAGTGTCTAAGTATATTTGGTTGTTTAGTTATAGTTTCAAACAATATGGTATAAAGTCTGTTTATTCATATAAGATTTGGCTGAAACTTATGAGTTTTTTGCTTCCTAAAGCACAACAGAATATACATTATTTGGCAACTGTCCACTTCTTTCTGGGGCAGGTGTCAGGGAAGATGAGAGTTGGAGAATGGGGTACCACATGGACTTCTGATAAAGGCCATAGATTGTGGCAGTTAAAAAAGTCTTAGAGCAGGAATAGTTTATCTTTTCTATGTCATGAATTCCTTTCATAATTTGGTGAAATTTATAGATTCCTTCTTAGGATAATGTTCTTAAATTCATAAAATAAAATACCTGGGGGGCAGAGTCAAGATGGTGGAGCAGAAACAGCACTTCCATGAAGCTCTCGCCTACTCTACTTCAAAATTATGTAAAAATGGGACTCTGAACAACCTCTGGAGCTCCATAACCCACAAAATGACACAGAGAATCTCACCTCCCACTGAGGATAGCCCAACAGCCCAGCAGAGAGCTGTCAGCACAGCACTCAGGGAGCCAAGCCCAGGTGCGCATGAGTCAGAGGTTTTAGCCCCAGGGCATCTGGACCAGCAGCCAGCTGGAAGAACCCCAGAACACCAGCAGCTGTGGCATTTCCAGAATTATCAACACATAGATGCCTAGGACAAAGTGAGAGGTCAGTGCCCTATTGACTTTGGGACTGGTTGGGAGGGCATGTGGCCTCTTTCCCCTGGGGGCGAGAAGCCACTGAGGAGATGGCACAGCTTGCACCACATTGCCACATTGCAGCTTCAGCTCCTGGCCTGCAAATTGTAGGGGGATCTGGCTATCAGTCTGGGGGGTAATCACTCTTGCTTTACCCTTCTTAGATCTGGATTGTGGTCTGGGGTGGAGGTCTTGGGGTGTGTGATCAGCTTGCCAGAGTGTGTGGAGGCTTCACAGAGGCTACGCAACTAATATCTCCAGAAGTTGAGAAAACCCCAGCATTTGGGACAGAAGCTCCCGGCTGGTGGCAGAGTCCTACTGTGGCAACAAGCCCCAAAATCAAGTAATTGAGTGGCAACATGCCTAGGAAAAGGAAACAAAGTAAACAGAAAAATGCAACATTAGACTCCTATTTGGGGGGCAAAGAGGATCGATGCATGGAACAGAAGGAGGATTGTGAGGTCAGAAATCCTGCACCAAAAGCCCCAAATGAAAATATGAGCTGGTTACAGGCCATAGAGGACCTTAAGAAGCAGATAAGAGAAGTGGAGTGGGGTGGGGATTGGGAAGAGAAATGAGAAAGATGCAAGAAAAGTATGAAATAAGAGTCAACAGCCTAACTGAGGAAAATAACACCTTAAAAAATAGACTAGGGGTGGCTAGGTGGCACAGTGAGTAAGAGCGCCAGCCTCGGAGTTGGGAGAACCTGAGATTGAATCCGGCCTCAGAAAATGAGCACCCACACATAAATGATGACTACCCGTGTAACCTTGAGCAAGTTACTTAACCCCAATTGCTTTAAAAAATTAGACTAACTCAAATGGCAAAAGAGGCTCAAAAAGGTAATGAGGAGAAGAATGCCTTAAAAAGCTGAATTTACCAGATGGATAAAGAATCTCAAATGCTCACTTTTCCTTCAGAATTAGACTGGAGCAAATGGAAGCTAGAGACTTTATGAGAAATCAAGATGCTTTAAGCAGATCCAAACAAATGAAAGAATAGAAGGCAATGTGAAATGTTTCATGGGAAAAACCACTCGCCTGGAAAATAGATCCAGGAGAGACAATCTAAAAATTATTGGACTACCTGAAAACCATGATCAAGGAAAGAATCTAGAAATCATCCTTCAAGAAATTCTCAAGGAAAATTGCCCTGATTTTTAGAACCAGAAGGCAAAATAGAGGTTGAAAGAATCCACAGATCACCTCCTGAAAAAGATCCCAAAAAGAAAACTCCTAGGAATATTGTAGCCAGGTTCCAGAATTCCTAGATCAAGGAGAGACTATTACAAGCAACCAGGAAGAAACAATTTCAATATTGTGGAAACACAATCAGGATAACACAGAATCTGGCAGCTTTTACACTGAGGGATGAAAGATCATGGAATATTTGGGGCGGCTAGGTGGCGCAGTGAGTAGAGCGCTGGCCCTCGAGTCAGAAGGACCTGAGTTCAGATCTGGCCTCAGACACTTAACGCACAACCAAACAGAAACCTAGCCATGTGACCTTGGGCGAGTTACTTAACCCCATTTGCCCTCCAAAAAGCAAAAAAAAAAAAAAAGATCATGGAATATGATATTCCAGAGGGAAAAGGAACTGGTATTAAAACCAAGAATCACCTACCCAGCAAAACTGAGTATCTTGTTTCAGGGGAAAATATGGTCATTCAGTGGAATAGAGGACTTTCAAGCATTCTTGAGGAAAAAAAAAAAGTTGAATAGAAAATCTGACATTCAGATACAAGAAGCAAGAGATGCTTGAGAAGGCAAACAAGGAAAAGAAATCATTATGAACTTATCAAAGTTGAACTATTTACATTCCTACAGGGGAAAACGATAACTGTAACTGATGAAACTTTTCTCAGTATGAAAATAGTTGAAGAAGGGTATATGCGCATATGAATACATATGTGAATGTGTGTATGCTTTCAGGTATACATAGATAGAGGGCACAGATCGAATTTAATAGGAAGAGATGATACTTAAAAGATGAAATTAAGAGGTGAGAGAGGAATATAATGAGATGAGATGGGGAGAGACAGAATAGAGTGAACTATCTCATATAGAAGAAGCAAGGGAAAATGGTTACAAGGGAGGGGAAGAACAGGAAGGCAAAAAAGGCAAAACCTTATTATCATTGAATTTGGATCAGGGAGAGAATGACATACATACTAAATAGTGTTTCTCACCCTATAGGAGAGTAGGGCAGAAAGGGATGAGAGAGGGGACAATGGAAAGGAGGGCAGGCTGAGGAGGGGGAGTTGGAAGCACCCACTTTTGAAAAGGCACAGGACCAAAGTGGGGAGTGGACCAGGTGAGAGGTGGGATAGGAGGGAGAGAAATATAGTCAGTCTTTTCCAATATATCTACTTTGGTAATGTTTTGCATAGCTACAAATGTACAGTATGTACTGAGTTGCTTGTCTTCCTTTTAAAATAAAATTTTTAAAAAATATATAAATACTATGATTAATACTATTTTGCATATAATTGGGATATAAGATGTGCAGGCATTGGGGCATGAGGATTCACCTTGCCCCACTGGAAAAGTTGAAGGGGGTATGGGAGAAGAGATGTGAGAGAGTAGATTGGATGAGGGGATATCCTGTGGGACTGCTATTCTGGGGTGGTGGGTAGGGAAAAAATGTGGAAAAAAAATATAACTCAAAATCTTATGGAAATGAATGATGTAAACCAGAAGTTAATAAAGCATTTGAAAAAAATTAAAAATAAAATACCTAGGGTTAAAAGGAAATCAATTATAATGAAATATTTATCAATTTTTTTAAGTTCATGGATGTCTGGTTAAAAATCCTACCTTAAAGATTGTTTAATCCAAAATCAACTCATTCTATAAAATCTTAATCAGTTGTCACATTTCTCTATGAGGCCTTCTTTGGTCCTCAACATCCAGAAATAACCTCTCACACCTCTACCCTGCCATAGTACTTTGAGGATCAGTATTGGGAGAAATACAAAACAGCTTGGTTTTTCAAGCCTGGATTTATCATTTATCAACTATGATACCTGGAGCAGAGCACTTTCCCTTTCTTTACCTATAGAATCAAGAATATAAAATCAGTACTTGTACTGTGTGATTCACAAGATTGCTGTGAAAGTGTTTTTTTAAACAATAAAAAACTAATTTATATACATTTATAATGCATATATGATATACATGTGTATATATTATAGATGTACATATATGATTAAAAACTCATTTATATACTCATACACACATACACATGTGTATATAAGTGAGTTTTTATTATTAAAAACCACATATATATGCACAGTAGGCACATATACATATACAACTATAATAATATATTACCATATAACTATATCACAAGAAGGAATTAACTTCCATAAGATTATATAAGTATATCTGCACATAAATACACACATATATATGTACATATACACACATGCATATGTGCATATAAGTTTATGGAAGTTAGTAATATTTTCTTATATTATAGTTATTTATATAAATAGCATGTCTCACTTGCAAGCATAAAGGCACATATACAGACCTCATCAACTTGCTCCTAGGAAACTCATGATACATCTTTGAAAGGCTATGGAGAATGCACAGACACTCTCTAACTAGTTTCAATTGGTTAAACACATGGTTGGAAGGACTCTTTTTTTTTTTTATTGCCTCTGTATCTGGAAGTATATCTTCAAGAACTCATGAGTCAGCTTCATTCTCTTCATTTAATTTGAGGTCTCTGTGTTCTTGGCAACAATAAGATACTATGCTATGAGGGAACAGGGTGGCATTGTAGATAGAGTTCTGGAGCTGGAATCAGAAAGACCTGAATTCAAATCTGACCTCAGACACTTATTAGCTATGTGATCCTTGGAAAGTGTGTCTACCCCAGTTTCCTCAAATGTATAATGGGGAGAATTATAGCACCTCTCACAATTGTTGTGAGGATTAAATGGGATAATAATTATGAAGCACTTAGTACAGGGAGTGGCACACAGTAGTTTCTTTAATATGCTTGCTTCCTTCCTTCCTAAAAGAAGGTGTACCTTCTCCTCAGTTTGAGTTATATGTTCCTTCTTGGCTTTTTCATTTGTTCTTTTATCTTCTAGGGGAAAAGAATGGAATCTCTGGCATGTGTTGGGAGGTTGGGCCACAAAAATCTAGAAGCTGGAATCAAGGCTGGGTTTTGAAGCTGGTAAAGCATTGACACTTCAAGGGCAAAGAGTGATGTTCCATTTTTGGTAGTGATCTTTAGGACCCCAACCCCATAAAAGATTTGCCCAAAAGTCATATCATGTTTGGGCATTCACTTGGTGAGAGTAATGCTATGTAAGAACTAAGCCAAGCAATATCTTGAGTTTGATATGCTCAATAAATATATATTGTATGATTGAAGAAATATATGGCTGTGCCTTATCTCTCAGTGACAATTTTTAGCTCCTTAATGCTTTGTTCTTTCTGAAACCACAACATAAAAGTAAGTACTGGAGCCAGGAATAAATCAAATGCTTTATTAACTTCTAGTTTACATCATTCATTTTCACAAGATTTTTTTCTCCCCATTTTTCCCTTACACATCACCCTAAAATAGTGATGTAAAACCAATTTTAATGTTTGTTTTTAAAACTCAAGTTTCAAATTCTCCCCCTTCCTCCCTCCCACCCACCCCCATTAAGAAGGTAAGCAGTTGATATAGGTTAAATATGTGTAATCATGCAAATAATTTCCATATTAGTCATGTTGTAAAAGAAAACATATACAAAAAAGAAACCCTCAAGAAAAATTTAAAAATGAAAAAAAAATATATTTCAATCTGTATTCAGACACCATCAGTTCTTTCTCTGGGGATAGATAGAATTTTTTATCATAAGTGCTTCAGAGCTGTCTTGGACCATTGTAATGCTGAGAATAACTAAGTCATTTCCAGCTGATCATCTTATAATATTGCTGTTACTTTATACACAGTACATTTCACTTTGCATCACTCATGTAATTCTTTCCAGATTTTTCTGAGAGCGTCCTCTTCATCATTTCTTAGTTCAGCCATTCCTCAATTGATGGCATCCCCTCAATTTCCAATTCTTTGCTACCAAAAAAGAACTGCTTTAAATATTTTCTTCATGTAAGTCCTTTCCCTTTTTTGTATCCCCTTTTAGGATACAGACCTAGTAGTGGTATTGCTAGGTCAATGGGTTTATAGCCCTTTTGGGCAAAGTTCCAAATTGCTCTACAGAATGGTTGAATCAGTACACAATTACACCAAAAATGTCTCATTTTCCCTACATCCACTCCAATATTTGTCATTTTCCTTTTCTGTCCTATTAGCCAATATAAGAGGTATGAGGTATACATCAGAATTGTTTTAATTTGCATTTCCCCAAATATTAGTGAATTAGAGCATGTTTTCATGTGGCTATAGAAAACTTTTATTATTTTTTTTCTGAAAACTGTTCCTATCTTTTGATCATTTATCTATTGGGAAATGGCTCTTTTAAAAAATAAATTTGACTCAGATCTCTATATGTTTGAGAAATGAGACCTTTATCAGAGAAATTTATTTCAATTATTTTTTTTGCAATTACTATTGCTAATTATATTTTCCTCCATTCTATCCCTCACCGCTTATTCTATTTTCTCTTTCCTTTCACCCTGCCCCTCCTCAAAAGTGTTTTGCTTGAAGGGTAAAATAGATTTCTATACCCAATTGAGTGTGTGTTATTCCTAAAGAATACTCTGATGGGAGTAAGGTTCACTCACTCACCCTCACATTCCTCTAATTTCTCCTCTCTTGTAAAAGCTTTATCTTGCCTATTTGATGTGAGATGATCTACCTCATTCTATCTCTTCCTTTCCTTTTCTCCTGGGACACTCCTCTCTCACCACTTAATTTTTTTTTTTAGAAATCATCCCTTCAGATTCAGTTCACACCTGTGCCCTCTATCTACTTATACTCCTTCTTACTACCCTAATAATTAGATAGTTCTTACTAATCACAAGTATCATCTTACCAAGTAGGAATGTAAACAGTTTATCCTTATTAGGTCCCTTAAGATTTCTCTTTGCTGTTTGCCTTTTTATGATTCTCTTGAGTTATATTTGAAAGTCAAATTTTCTATTCAGCCCATCTTTTCATAAAAATGCTCAAAAGTCTTCTACTTCATTCGATATCCATTTCCCCTGATTACACTCAGTTTTTCTGGGTAGGTGATTTTTGGTTGTAATTCTAGCTACTTAGCCCTCAGGAATATTATATTTCAAGCCCTCAGATCCTTTAATGTAGAAGGTGCTAAATCTTGTGTTAACTGTTTCTAGCTGCTTACAATATTTTCTTCTTGACCTGGGAACTCTGGAAATTGACTATAATATTCCTGGGGAGTTTTCCTTTTGGGATCTCTTTCAGGAGGTGGTCAGTGGATTCTTTCAATTTCTTCTTTACCCTCTGGTTCTGAAATATCAGGAGGATTTTTCTTGACAATTTCTTGAAAGATGAGGTCTAGGCTCTTTTTTGATCATGGCTTTCAGGAAATCCAACAATTTCTAAATTATTTCTTCTGGATCTATTTTCAAGGTCATTGTTTTTCCAATGAGATATTTCACATTGTCTTCTATTTTTTATTATTTTGGTTTTGTTTTACTGTTTCTTGATTTCTCATAAAGTCATTAACTTCCATTTGCTCAGTTCTAATTTTTAAGGAATTATTTTCTTCAGTGACCTTTTGTGCCTCCTTTTCCATTTTTTTTTCCTCAATGAATTTTATGACTCTTTTTTCCATTTGGTTAATCCTACTTTTTAAGGTATTCTTCTCCTCATTGAATTTTTGTACCTCTTTTACCATTTGACCTAGTCTGTTTTTAAGGCATTATTTTCTTCAGCATTTTTTTGTATCTCCTTTAACAAGCTATTGACTCATTTTTCATGATTTTCTTTCCTCACTCTCATTTGTCTTCCTGATTTTTCCTCTACCTCTCTTCCTTGATTTTTCAGAATCTTTCTTGAGCTCTTCCATGGCTTGAGACCAATTCATTATTTTTCTTGGAAGATTTGAATGTAGAAACTTTGACTTTGTTATCTTCTTCTGAGTGTATGTTTCAATCTTCCTTGTCACCATAGCTACTTTCTTTTGTTGAATTTATTTCTGCTGTTTGTTCATTTTTCCAGCCTATATCTTGACTTTTAACTCTTTGTCAGAGTAGGGCTCTGCTTCCAGGATGGAGCGCACACTGTCCCAAGCGTCAGAGGTTTTGTGCAGCTATTTCTAAAAATACTTTTAGGGACCTGTAAGTTTTCATTTCGTCCTAAGTGGTATGTCTAAGGAGAGGTGGGTTTACTACTCTCCTTGCCTGTGCTTATTTCTGTGAGCAACCACAAGTGCTCTTTTTTGGCCTGGATATGTAAAGAAGGTCCTTTCTTCTTCAAGCTCTATTATGCTAGTGTTCCTCCTCACCCTGGGACTGTCATGCTAGTGTTCCTCCTCACCCTGGGACTGCCACTCAGAACTGCAGCTTGGATCTGAGTATAGGCAAAGCAACAGAGCCCTACCTCCATGCTAGCAAAAAAGACTCCTGTAATCTCCTTTTGACCAATGTTTTGAAACTCCTCCCCCCTTATTGACTGTGGACTGAAAGTTCCAGAAGCAGTTGATATCACTGCTGACATCAGTGGCTCCCAAGACCTGCCCCTGATTTGCTGGGGCTGGATCTATGCTGGAGTGTCCTGTGCTGGACTGTGCTCCACTCTTGGGTGCAACAGACCTTTCCTTCTGACTTTTTAGGTTGCATTTGGCTGAAAAATTATTTCACCCCATCCTTTTGTGTGTTCTGCTGCTAAAGGAATTGTTTTATGGCATTATTTAAAGGTATTTGGGGGGCGGCTAGGTGGCGCAGTGAGTAGAGCACTGGCCCTGAAGTCAGAAGGACCTGAGTTCGGATCCGGCCTCAGCCACTTAACACACCCAAACAAAAACCTAGCCGTGTGACCTTGGGCAAGTTACTTAACCCCAATAGCCCTCCAAAAAAAAAAAAAAAAAGGTATTTGGCAAGGTTTTTGGGTAGAGCACTGAGTAGTCATTACTTTTCTCCTCCATCTTAGCTCTGCTCCTTCCAGGTAATTTGTAAGATTTTTTATGATTATAAGTCGTACATATGATGCCTATCTATATTGGTAGGGAAACTTTCCTTTCCTGGGAGTTCCTATACCAATAAAAATAATTGTCTTTTTTTAATCCTTTTCCCTATCTCTGTTTGCCAGACACTGAAATAAGTGCTAAGGATATATGGTTCTGTCTTCACCCTCCCATCTCCTTCCGGCATTTAGTATTCCCTGTGGTAGCATTATATATGGCACATAAAAGGCATTTAATAAATGTTTATTAAATGATTGGTAGTCCAACTGTCATGAGGCACATGGAATGCTAGAAGCAGTGAATGCCTTAGTTGACTCCTCCAAGCTTTGGGATAGAATTAGGGCTTGTGAATAATAGACACCATGCTACTTTGATAATAAAAATTAATATGAACATTTTCACAATGTATACAACTGAAAATTTCAGGGCTGGAAACCTAATTAAAGGTGATTATCTTTAAGAGTTCTACACTAAATGGATTTTGCATTGTTGCCCAGGGAGGACTTTCTGTGTTCATTGTGAGAGAGGAATTGCAATGGCCTCACTCTTTGCTTTCCAAAGAGTAGCATGGGGAAGGGGATGGAAACTACAACTCTCAGAGAGATAGTCAGGGGAACAGAGCCCTCAACAAAGGCAGCCTTTGCCAGAACAAAGCCAAGCACAGCATACCCAAGGATGAAGTGTGATTTGACATCACTCCTGCACCTGTTTGTGGCAAAAATATTCTGCATTCATTTTAGAGTCTATTTATTCCCCCCCTCAAAATAGTACCCATGTGTTTACACTGTCATTTTAATCTCAAAAGATCCCAAAGCACAACACATCTCAGATGGGAAAACTGCTTATTACTACGTTCTCATGAATGAGAGGCAACCAGGATGAGAGGACTTGAAAGTAGGTCATAATATCCTCCTGGTTCCTGTATGCTATATTCTAATGTCCTTTGTAGCTCTATCATTCCATCACCTATGTTTTAAATTTTCTTTTTTTTTTTTGCAAGGTCCCTTCCAGCTCTGGAATTCAGTATTCTAAGGTCTATTCTATCTCAAATAGTTCATGTTCTGTATTCTAAGATTCCATTTTCAAGGATCCAGCATTTTAGGTTTTAGGTCTCTCCCAACTGCAACATTCTATAAGTTATGTGCTAATATTCTATTTTTCAAAACCCTTCCCAGAACCCGTACTCTTTATTCTAAGGTCCCTCATAACTCTAACATTACATCTTCTGTGCTTCTGTGCTTTAAGATTCCATTTTCAAGGCCCCTTCCAGCTCTTGTGCTTGGGGCATCAATATTCAAGTGAATGAATGTATTCTAAGGTCCCTTTCCAGCTCGGACAAAGTAAGGATATTTAACCTAGAGAAAATAAAAACTTCAATGGGGATGTGATCCCTATCTACAAATAAATGGCTATTAAGTGAAAAAGGAATTTTGATCTATGCTCCTGAGTTAATAAGGCAAGTAGGAGCAATGATGGAGGCAGAAAGAATTACAGCGATGGCCATCTCAATATGAAAAGATATTTCCTTCTAATTAGACCTATGCAATAATGAAAAGAGCTGAGACAATGAGCTCACCACCTATTGGTATTTGGGGCACTTTCAACTGTGATTTTTCTAAAATCATGATGTTTCACAATTCTGAAATGTCCCTAATATTGATATTAGTTAACAAGGTCCATTTTTTGTAGCAGTGAGTCTAGAATTATTTGAAAGGACTATACAATTTTCCAAAGGCACTTTAGTCAGCTTGGTTCCTCCCAATAAATTCTGGTTCCAGTTTGCTGGAAGTGTCTCTCTGACATATATATATATATATATATATATATATATATATATATATATATATATATATATATATATATGATATGTATATCATACACACACACACACACACACACACACACACACACACACACACACCCTTCACTGAACATTTCATGTTGCAAGACTCTGTGTTATAAATCTTAGTATTATTGCTATTGCTGATAATAATATCACTTTACATATGGCTGGTACATTTAACCTCACAGAACATTTTCACATTTACTGTCTCATGTTATCTTCCCAAGTACACTGCAGGCAGATGTAATTATTGACATTGAGTCAGAAGGTCTGGGTTCTTATCCCCGCTCTACTAGCGAGTGGGATCTTGGGAAAATCAAGTTAAATTCTCATTTAACTTCCATTGTCATGTGATTCAGGTCATTTTTAAATTTTTATTTTTAAATGATACTATAATGGCCCAAATACTGGTCATATATTTTTTTTCTCCAAAATTTGATTTGCCAAAAACTTGAGAACATCTTATAATCGTGCTTCAATTAGAAGGACAGGCCCACATTCAAGTAGAAAAAGGAAATTAAGATCTTAAGTGGACCCTCTATTCCACTGCATTGCCATTATATAGGTAATATTTCCTGAATCCCTCACCACTGAATTCAAGATATGCTGCCTACATAAGGCTCACAACAAAGAGAAAGAGAAAGCTATAGGAAAATCTGTATAAACAGAACGACAAGGAAAAAATGAAGATGGAGAGAGTGGTATTGAAGAAAACAAGTTTGTTTGAATTAAAAGATGTGATTTTTAAACAACTTTGATGGTATTATTTTGGCATGGCTATATATAGTTGTTATTCAGTACTTTTAAATTTTGTTTTCTTCACTGTATTCCTTTTTTTCCTTTCAAAGATGTCTCTGTTCATGGGTTTCACCTATATTCAAGGTTGACTTATATTAAGTTCGATAGAACTACCACTGCCAAACATAAGGAGAATCTTATAGCAATTAAAACTATCCCCAAGTGCCTCTAGGAGCAGTAAGCTCCTTGTCACTGTGCATTTTCCATAACAGGCTTTCAGTTATCTTTAATGATGCTTTTATCATTTGAAGATGGCGACTGTTTCAGTTTTGTCAGTGCTTTCTCAGTACCTATCACACTGCACAGCACATAGTAGGAATTTGTTACTTGCAGACTGATGGTAGATTTGTTCAAAAATGGATGAACATGTCACTTCTCAGAGATGCTATAGAGAAAATTGCTCTTCTGGTTGAGATTAAACTGGGTGATGTAGGAGGTGCTATATTTAAGATATTTGTGTCTTTTATAACACCTTCAATAGAGGAGCAACAAATAGGCTGATCCTTTGATTGGCAGACGAGTAGAAGTTTTCTTGTCTCCATCCTGCCCTTGTATAGATTATCTTCCATGTCCCGAAACAGCAAACTTCTTTTCATGTATAGTTGGATAGATAATTACAAATTTTGGGAACAGGATAGATAATTACAAAATTTTGGAACATAAGGGTGATGAGAGAGTTAGAAGCTGCTAAAGAGCCCAGATTCTCAATCTCCATTTATGTGAATAGCTAAAAACAAAACAAACAAACAAACAAAAAAAAAACCAAGAAAAAATAATCAAATATAAAGGAGAGGAAATTGAGGTACAAACTAAAGAAACTAAAGAAAGAAGAGTATCTCTGATCAGGAAAAGGGAAAGGAAAAAGAAAAGGAAAAGAGAAAGGGAAGAGAAAGGAGAAGGGAAAGGGAATGGAGAGGAGAGGAGAGGGGAGGGGAGGAAAAGAGAGAAGAGAGGAATTGGATAAAGGAGAGGGGGAAAAAACTCAAAGAAAATGAACAAATATTATGAATCGAAATATCCTGAAGAGAAGATATTAGAAAGAACACTAACAGGTTAGCTGCAAGAACAAAGATTATCCTGTCAGAAGACACCAGATTGAATAATAAGCACTTTAAGGAAGTGAAGGAAGATCTCATGTTGCAAAATAAATGAATGGATTCTTTTTTTTTTTTTTAAAGCAATTGGGGTTAAGTAACTTGCTCAAGGTTACACGGCTAGTCATTATTATTTATGCGTGGGTGCTCATTTTCTGAGGCCGGATCTGATCTCGGGTCATCCAAACTCCAAGGCCGGCGCTCTTACTCACTGCGCCACCTAGCCGCCCCTTTAGGGCAATTGGGGTTAAGTAACTTGCCCAAGGTTACACGGCTAGGTTTTTGTTTGTATGGATTAAGTGTCGGAGGCCGGCTCCGAACTCAGGTCCTTCTGATTCCAGGGCCGGCGCTCTATTCACTGCACCACCTAGCCGCCCCATGAATGGATTCTTTAATGAGATTTCCATCATCAGCAAAATGGAACAAGATAAATAGATAACAAAAATCAATTGTGGAGAACATAGTAGAATGTTTTGATAAAGAAATGACCCAATGGGAAATAAAAATATAGGCTGAAGGGTGAAGCAGCTGGAAAAAAAGGAAAATAACACCAAATTAAAAATCACAAAAGGAAAATAAAACCAAAGGATTTATCTGGGAAAATGTTTGGGCAAGTTACAAACAAGCAGGATAGAACGTAAATTAATAAATCATGATGAAGGGGTTCTATATAAATGTTACGTAGCATTTTCTGAACATTTTGGATGTTAAGACCTAAAATTGTTCGAAAAGGTAGGTAAACAGCACAGGATAGGGATTAATTGTGAATGTGGTTCAGGGTGAACAAAAGTTGATTGTTACATTCTGCAGTTGTCTCCAGCTATTGAGGGGAAGATAGGATCAGGGGCAGACTTAAAATATGAGCCCCATGTAAATATTGTACAAAACTAGCAAAATACTGTCAGCAAGAAAGAGATATAGAATTTTTTGAAAGGGTAGGATTAGGCTCAAGAAAGAACAAAAAAATGATATGACAAAATGACAAAATGGGAAGAGATTAATGACATAGAGATATTTATTAATGCAACAAAAAATTAGCCAATATCTAACCCAAACCCACAAAGTAAAACCACAGCAGGAATCCTAGACCAGAGGGAAGTCTATACTTCTGTCACTTTGAACCAATAGAACTTCTTCTTTTTTTTTTGCTCTTTTGGAGGGCAATTGGAGTTAAGTAACTTGCCCAAGGTCACAGGCTAGTTTTGTTTGTTTGTTTTTTATTTCTTTTGTTTTTTTGAGGGAAATTGGGGTTAAGTAATTTGTCTAAGGTCACACAGCTAGTTTTTGTGTTAAGTATCTGAGGCCGAATTTGAACTCAGGTCCTCCTGATTCCTGGGCTGGTGCTCTATTTATTGTGCCACCTAGCTGGACCCTCCAACTTCTTAACTGGTTAATAGGGGCTGAGTCCAACAGCAGACTATCAATGCTCTGACTGAAACCCAAGCCAGAAACTTACATAACAGACCAAGGACACAACAAGTAGACTTTGCCCTGTATCAGACTGCTTAATTAATCAGAAAGCAATAAAAGCTTTCAAGGCCCTAGCCTGTCCCTGAGATATAGATTAACACAACATTTAGTATTCCCAAGAAAGCACCAACAGGACTAGCCCAGATTTCCCTACTAGAAGAGTGGTAGAAAATAACATCAAATCTGAAGTCCAGAAGCAGGCTAGAAGAATGGGCAAACGATGATGAAGGACCCCAAAAAATAAACTATTGTGATATCAGATATGCTCAAGACACAAATGCAAAACAGAATTACTTGAAAACATCTACAAGTAATGCCTTGGATACATCCTGTGAGTAGGGCTGGGGCTGGAGGCGGGGGGAGGGATTAACTAAAATTTCTGATAGAGACAAAGTAAGAGTTTTTAAATAGTTCAAAAATATTTTTGTAAATGAGATTTGAGTGCTTGAAGAAAAAGTGGAAAAGAAAGTAGAGATATGGAAGAAAGAATAAGGGAAATGACAGATTGGCACAGAAGTTACAAAATCTTGCCCAAACAACAAACTGTAAATTATAGTGGATCCAGTAGAAGCTGATTACTCCATGAGATAACATTAAAACCAAGAGGCTGAAAACAGAAGAAAATATAAAACATCTCACAGCAAAAACAGGTAACCTGGAAAATAGATAAAGGAAAAAAAATTAAAAATCACTGGACTATCTGAAAACCATAACCAGAAAAAAAAAAAAGAACCTAGAAACAATTCAAGTACCAAAGTTAGTGAGGATCACACAAAATTTGACAGCTTTCACTATAAATAGGAGCAGAAAATCTGAAATACAATATTCCAAAAGGCAAAGGCTTAGAGCCAAGAATAAAATCAAATAAAACTAAGTATAATGCTTTGATGGGGGGGGGGGGGATTGACCTTTCAAGAAATAGAGAACTTTCAAACTTCCTCCTGTAAAGACCATAGTAATTAAGTGGCTCCATAGATAGAGTGCCGGAATCAGGAAGACCTGAGTTCAAATGTGGCCTCAGACACTTACTATGTGACTCTTGCCATGTTACTTAACCCTATTTGCCTCAGTTTCCTCATCTGTAAAATGAGTTGGAGAAGGAAATGGCAAACCACTTCAGTACCTTTGCCAAGAAAATCCCAAACAGGATCATGAAGAATTGGACACTACTGAGACAACTGAACAACAACGCAATTTTGAAGTTCAAATCCAAGAGTGAAGAGAGAAAGAAAAGAGTAAATATGAACAAAAATTTACTAAATAAGGATAAACTGCTTAGGTTCTAATATAAGAAGATAATACATGTGTTCCCTCTGAGCCCTATCATCATCAGGGCTTATGGGGGGAGTCTAAATTGGCAAGGCCTAGGAATAGTTCTGTTATATCTTAATAATATTAAGGGAAGAATATAAAGAGAAGAAAAGAAGAATATTCTGGGGTGGAGGGAGGTAAAGAAGTTTAGAGGAAAGGGCAGCTAGGTGGAGCAGTAAGTAAGAGCACTGGCCTCAGAGTTGGGCTGACCCAAGATCTGATCCGGCCTCAGAACATGAGCACACAAATAATGACTGGCCATGTAACCTTGAACAAGTTACTTAACCCCAATTGCTTTAAAAAAAACAAGGGGAGGAGGCGGGTGGAGCCAAGATGGCGGAGTAGAAACAGCGCGTCCAAGGCACTATCCCCCCAGATCACCTCCAAACTATGTAAAAGGGGACTCTGAACAACTTCTGGAGCCCCAGCACCCACAGAACGACACAGAGAAGCTAACCTCCCACTGAGGACAGCCCAGCAGCCCTGCAGGAAGGGCCAGCGCAGTGCTCTGAGAGCCAGCAGTGCACCACTCAGTGCGCGGAGAGCCGAGCCCAGGTCCACATGAGCCGAGGTTTTAGCCCCAGGGCAGCCAGGCCAGCAGCCGGCTGGAGGGACCCCAGAACACCAGCAGCTGTGGCAATTCCAGAATTATCAACACAGACATGCCTAGCACAAAGTGAGAGGTTAGTGCCCTATGGACTTTGGGACCAGTATTTGGGGAATGAGTTGGCTTCCTCCCCTAGGGGCTAAAAGCCGCTGAGGAGACACGCCATTTTGTAGTTTTCAGTGGCAGCAATGAGGAGAAGAATGCCTTAAAAAGCCAAATTTGCCAGATGGAAAAAGAATCTCAAAAGCTCACTGAGGAGATTCATTCCTTCAGAGTTAGACTGGAGCAAATGGAAGCTAATGACTTTATGAGAAATCAAGATACTGTTAAGCAGATCCAAACAAATGAAAGACTAGAAGGCAATGTGAAATATCTTATGGGAAAAACCACTGACCTGGAAAATAGATCCAGGAGAGACAATTTAAAAATTATTGGACTACCTGAAAGCCATGATCAAAGAAAGAACCTAGAAATCACCCTTCAAGAAATTCTCAAGGAAAATTGCCCTGATGTTTTAGATCCAGAGGGCAAAATAGAGGTTGAAAGAATCCACAGATCACCTCCTGAAAAGATCCCAAAAAGAAAACTCCCAGGAATATTATAGCCAGGTTCCAGAATCCCCAGATCAAGGAGAAAATACTACAAGCAGCCAGGAAGAAACAATTTCAATACTGTGGAAACACAATAAGAATAGCCCAGGACCTGGCAGCTTCTACACTGAGGGATCGAAGGGCATGGAATATGATATTCCAGAGGGTAAAAGAGCTGGGACTGAACCCAAGGGTCACCTACCCAGCAAAACTGAGTATTTTGTTTCAGGGGAAAATATGGCCATTCAGTGGAATAGAGGACTTTCAAACATTCTTGAGGAAAAAACCAGAGTTGAACAGAAAATTTGACATCCAGACACAAGAAGCAAGAGATGCCTGAGGAGGTAATCAGGGAAAAGAAATCAAAAGGAACTTACCAAAGTTGACCTATTTACATTCCTACATGGAAAAACAATAACTGTAATTGATGAAACCTTTCTCAGTATGAAAATAATGGAAGAAGGGTGTATGGTCATATGAATACATATGTGAATGTGTGTATATATGTTTACAGGTATACATGGATAGAGGATATAGGTTGAATTTATTGGGTAGGGATGATACTTAAGGGGTGAAATTACGAGGTGAGAGAGGAATGTGGCAAGAGGAGATGGGGAGAGACAGGGTAGGGTAAACTGTCTCATGTAGAAGAAGCAAGGGGAAGTGGCTGCAGAGGAGGTGAAGAATAGGAAGGCAAAAAGGCAAAACCACATTCTCATTGAATTTGGTTCAGGGAGAGAATGACATACATACTAAATGGGATATCTCAACCTGCAGCAGAATAGGGGGAAGGGGGATGAGAGAGGGGATGATGGATGGGAGGGCATTCTTGGGGGGAGGGGAGGTTGGAAGTACCCACTATAGAAGAGGGACAGGATCATGTAGGGAATGGACCAGGTGGGGGGTGGGGTGGGTGGGAGGGAATTATAAGCAGCCTTGTACAATAGATCTACAATGGTAATGTTTTGCATAGCTAGACATGTACAACATATACTGAATTACTTATCTTCCAGAGGGAGTGGGTGACAAGGGAGGAAGGGAATGGATATGAAATTCAAGGTCTTAAAATTAAATGTTTCAAAAAAAATAAAAAAGAAGTTTAGAAGAAATAATTTCACCTAATCAGAGTACACAATTAGCTATTTATAAAAACAAAGAGAATGGATGAAAAGAGCAGCTAACACTTCAACCTCATTCTCATCTAAACTGGTTAGTGGGGAGAAGAATAAACACACACAGAATTGGGTTAATAAATTTCATTCAGCAAAGAAATAAGAGGGAAAGGGGAAAAGGGGAGAAGGAAAATAGAAGGATAGTAAATTAAGCTAGAGATAAGTCTTAAGCAAAACAAACTCTAAAGATGCACAAAAATACATATAGGTTTTTTGAAGTGGCAAAGAATAGGAATCTAAAGACGTGCTCACAAATTAGAAAACAGATGAACAAGTAATATTATATAATGAGATAGAATAACATTTTATTGCAAGAAATGTTGAAGGGAGTGGTTTCAGAGAATGCCGGGAAGATTTTTCTGATCTGATGCTCATTCAAGTGAACAGATTCAGTAGAACAATTCAAACAGTAATGGGAACTCTTATCAGGGTAATGATCAACTACAATTTCAGAGAACTAATGATAAAATATGCTATTCACTTCCTCATAGAGAAGTGAAGTACTTAGAGTGTGGAATGAAACATTTTTTTTTTAATGTGACCAATGTGGGAATTTGTGACTATACATTTTTGTTGATGGGTTTGTTTTTCTTTAGTTCTCCAATCAGGCGTGGGGGGATAGGAAGTTCATTTGGAAAAATTAGAAGGCAGATTTTTGCTAATTGAAGATTCTTTCAAAAATAAATTTCTGAAAAGCCTCCTGGGAAAATGGCAGAGTAGGTCAGAAATTCCCAGGTTCTCCAGATTTCCTGCACAAAAAGATGGAGAATCTCCAGAAAAACAATGTAGAGCAGCAAAAGTAAAAGGGTAAAAGCTGTTGTCCTTCTAAAATAACTTGTGAAAACCTCAAAAAAGACAGGATCCCAAGGCGAAGGGGATTGAGGTTTGGCCTGAGTGAAGGGTAGACAACTCCAGGTCAAGTTCGTTATATCAACAAATCTCAGGCCCCTGGAGTAGCTCTATCAGGAAACAAACTAAGCCTCAGGAACTTTCACCTCATGAACTTTTACCTCACAAACTAATCTGAGGAACAGCAGAGACTAAGTAAGGGAAGATTAAAGGACTACCCCATCCCTCTTTCCAGAAGTCAGGCCTAGAGGTGCTGACTAGATATGATCCCAGGGTGTTGCTCTGGGTAAGGAAGAATGAGCACATCACATGAGTTAGTATAGCATGGAGCAAGAATATTTTCAGGACAGCATGGCTGGGGACCCTAACTGTGGTTTAATTAAGTCCCTGAGGGTAAACCCCTAGATAGAATTCAGAAAATAACAGTAAGGAGGACCTGAGGCATATGGCAACATTACCCACAATATGGGATTAAAACTTGATTATAATAAACTACTAAAAATAAAATTAAAACAAGTGATGTCAAATGGCCACAAGCCCAAAAAGAACACTTGGAAGAACTTAAAAAGGAATTCAAAAGTCAAATAAGAGAGACCAAGGAAAAACTGGGGTGGGGGGGAGCAATCTAAGAAAATTATGAAAAAAAAGTTAACCAACTGGAAAAAGAGGTACAGAAACTTAAGGAAGAAAATAACTTCCTGAAAACTAGAAATGGCAAAATGAATTGAATTACATCATAAAATACCAAGAAATAATAAAACTAGAAAAAATAGAAGAGAATTTTTTTTCCACATTTGCCTCAAAATCTCCCCCTAGGTCCTTGCCCTCACATTCCCCCAAGTACCCACACCATCTTCCACAAACCATATCCAACACAAGGTCCCCTGCTCCCTTCATAGACTTATCTCTCTTCACTCACTGGAGCATTCCACCATCAAAGAAAGTAATCTTTCCTTTTTCCTTTTTATAAAAAAAAAATCAGTTTATTTCTTTATTTTTAGTTTACAACATTCAGTTCCACAAGCCTTTAAGTTTTCAATCTTCTCCTCCTCCCTCCCCTCTCCCTTCCCAAAGATGGCATGCAATCTGATAGGCTGTATATACACATTCATATTAAACATGTTTTCACTTTAGTCATGTTGTAAAGAATTATAACCAGTGAATGTAACGATGAAACATGAGAAAGAAGAAAAAAAAAAAAGAGAGAGAGAACAAATAGTATGCTTCAATCTTCAGACTCCTTTTCCCTTTTTTAATCCCCCTTCCTCCTCACTTATTTCCCTGCAGTCTCTTTTCTTACTGAGTCCACAAGGGACAGAGAAGCAAGAGCCAGAGGAGGAACGTGCAGGGACCAGGGCCAATCCTGTGGGGGTCTGGCCAGAACAGAGTGAAAGAACATGCAGGGGCAGATACATGGGGGCCAGACATGGAGACAAACAGGAGAGGACAGGCAGCATGCTGCAGGGGCCACAGCCAGACATAAGGTACCCCAGCACTGAGGGATAGAAGATAGACACTTCTTGGGTTGGACACACTGGCAGATGCTCACAGCTTCTTAGACCTCACCTGAGGTCTAAAGTCAAGCCTCTGATTGTTCATCTGCTGCCACTTGGAAAAGGTTTTTTTCTTAAGGTTTTTTTTCTTGGGGGTGGGGGTCCAGGAACATGAAAAAGCACACAGTATAGCACTGTATAGTAAAGTTAACATACATTTTTTTTACATGAGGATTTTTTCAGAATTCTTTAAGTAAATTTGAATCTGTATAATGTGAAAGCTGTCTGTATTTGTATTACCAGTCTATTGTTCTCTCTTTCATTTATTTGGTGAAATTTGTCCTTGCAGATTCCATTTTTGTCTGTTCTGCCCATTATTTCTGTTCTGTAGGCCACAAATTCTCTCATAATTTTTATTTCTCTTTTGAATCATTCAGGAACAATGTTTTGTGGTTCCATGTTCTCTTCAAATTCCACAAGATATTCTATCTTACAGAGTGTTGGATCATTTCCTTTTCTTTTATAATAATTATTCATAGACTCCTTTACTAGATCTGTAGATCATATTTCATTCTACAGTTAACAGTTTACCTGTTGATTTATTTGCTTTTATTTAATGTCTTTGAGTTTTCTTCTTTCTGAGATCTTTGGTAATTTCAATGTTTTCTCTTCCTGTTTTCTTTACTTTCCCCTGCTACTCACTTGCTAATCTCTGACTTGTTCCCTTCTAATGGTGGTTTCCTTGATGATTGAGTGTCTTGCTAGACAATATAACCTAGGTCTCTATACCAAGTGACTTTTGGGTAGAGATTATTGGCCTCAGTTGGATACTGAGTACTTTCCCTCTGGCTTAGTGTTGTGATACACAGCTTGCCCTTCCTGCCTCAAAACTACTCTCTCTCTCTCTCTCTCTCTCTCTCTCTCTCTCTCTCTCTCTCTCTCTCTCTCTCACACACACACACACACACACACAAGTTTTGTCCCTGTTACTTTTTGTTCATCCATTCATAAGGGGGGGGGATTCCTCCCCAAATCCAATTATTCATTTAATCACAGAATACCCTGCTATCACCTGTACAAAAATATAAGCTGTGTGGATTAACACTTTATCAGTTTAAGGATAAGATTATAGTACTTCATATATCAAAGAAAGGCTCATGACAACACACAGGAAAAATCATGGGGCTAGTTGAAAGAATCAAAAATTCTTCTGAGTGTATGTTTAAAAAAATACAACCAAAATGTGAACCTATGTAGGCAAATGGACTTCAGGATGGATAAAAAAGACAAAACCAAATAAAGTGTTAACTACAATTGAAATAAATTTGTAGATACCTCTCATTGGTTTTTAGTGAGTAGGACTTTCTTCAAAGTAATTAGTGACTGAGAGTTAAGGAGAATAGAATGACCAGAGTACTTTTAAGCTAAATAGAGAGAGGCAGCTATTCTGCCAACAATCCTTCTCCTTGGAGTCAGTTCTTTTCATTAAAAATAATTAGATGCATTCTCTGTGTTCTCTCAGCAAGGTGCCTGGACACATGTCTACCTCCCTGGGAGGTGCCCTTCAAATAAAGGTCTATGCCCTGTTATCAATTGAGGAAATTAATTAAATTCATCAGGGACTCCCTTGATCAATCTCCTACCAATAGATTTAAAATGACAGAATGGAAAAAAATAAAAGATTATCTATCTCTACACTCCTGAAAAGCAGGAGTTGTATTCAAAATTTCTGATAAAAACCTATTCAAGTGGGAAGCATTAAAAGAAAAAAGCATTTAATTATGTCACAATTAATGGAAATAATATCAAGTATATTAATATTGCATGTGTGTATTACTTATGCATATATCTAATAATATAGCAAATAATTTTAGAAGAAATATTAACTGAACTACAAAAGGATCTAGACAAACATTAACAGTGTAATTTTAAATAACTCACTTTTGGAAAATAAATGTCAAACAAATATGAGGCTTTTTTAAAGGTACAAGGTGCTGAAAATAGATTTTGTGGGTAAAACTGAACAGATTTATGAGACAATTTGCTTTTCATTCATATATATATGTATATATATATATACATATATATGTATACATATACATATATATGTATATATATGAGACATTTACCAAAATTAACTATGTTAGAGGCCACCTAGAGCAGATAAATAAATGAAGAAAAAGATAAATTTAAAATACTACTTTTATAGAAAATAAGAATTTGACTAGTAATCAATAAGGGAAATACAGACTTTAATAGAGACTAAATCATGACTTAAGAAAATAGTCATAATCCAAATTACAGAAGCAATATATATCAGTGATAACAATAATTTCCAGCATATAAAAATTTATTATGTTTAGTTAAAATAGCTCTTACAGTAAAATTTATTTCCCTGAATGCCAACATAAATAAAAGAGAAAAAAAATCAATGAATGAGAGTTGAAGTTAAAAAGTAAGATCAACAAACTAATACATCCCAAATAATTATGAAATCACTAAGATGAAAGAAGAAATGAATAGAATTGAAAGAAAAAAAAACCCTTGAATTAAATATGACAAAGAGCTACTGATTTTTAAAAACAATAAAATCAATTAATCATTAAATGAACTAATCAAAATGAAAAGAAAAAAAATTAAGTGAGAAGGAAAACATCACAAGATTAGATGAATAACTAAATGAAATCTTAGAAAATATTACACAAAATTATATACCAACAAAACTAAGAATGTAAAAAATTATGTATGACTATATGTATGTATATGCATATATACATAAGCCTACATATATGCATATATACATATATATACATATATAAAAACATACTTTCCCTAACAAGAGTCTATTCATAATCTTTGTTTTTATGTCTGTGTGTATTTCTTATTTCCTATCCCTCCTGACTCCTTTATTTTATCTTAACCACTACCTTGCCCTCTTATTATTTAACCTACCGCCCTCCAAAGATTCCACCTTTATCCTCCCATTTCCATAAATCTAAACATCATTTTATATGCCCCTTTGACCTATTTCCTCCTGCTCCCCTCTCAAGAATCCTCCCTTATTCTCTTCCCCCTTTGTATCCCTTTAGCATTTTATTTCTTTCTAAATTTAGACTTTTATACACACACACACACACACACACACACACACACACACACACGTATGTGTGTGTATGTATATATTGTTCCCTCTTGAACACATCCCTGATGGAAGGAGGTTTCCAGAACTACCATCCCTTCTCCCCCATATAACTCCTTTGTGTTGGTTCTTCCTCATTTGTATAAGATAATTACTCTTTTTAGCTGTTCCTGAAGGTTTTACTTTTTGAATTCATATCATGCTCAGGTCTACCCCAGTCTTTCTTATGTACTACCCAATTGCTAATAACAATCTTAAATGAATGTTTTAAATTTTACATACATAAAAAGTAAACAGTCTGTTTTTATTGAGTATATTATAATTAGTCTTTGATATATACCTTATATTTCTCTTGGCTCTTGTATGTCAAACCTTCTATTAAATTCAATTGTTGTTTTAAACAAAATCCCAAAAGTCTGACAAATACATTGTTTTTTGGGTTTCTTCTCCCCATTCAGGATTATGCTTAGCTTTTCTGGGTATGAGATTTTTGGCCAGAAGCCCAGTTCTTTTGTTGTTTAATATATAGTTTTCCAAGACTTGTGGTCTTTTAGTGTTGCCACTGCTAGGTCTTGGGTGATTCTAATTGTGGCACTGCCATATATAAGTTGTTTTTTTTCTTGTTGCTTGTAATATTTTATCTTTGAGCTGGGTATTTCAGAATTTGACTATAATATTCCTGTCAGTTTTCCTTATAGAATCTCTTCCTTCTGGTGATCAGTGGATTTTTTCTATTTCTACTTTCCCTTCTTGTTCTAATACTTTAGGACAATTTTCTTTATTTCTTGTGTTATTGTATCAAGATTCTTTTTTTTCATCATAACTTGCATGGAGTCCAATTATTCTTTTTTTTTTCTTTTTGATCTGTTCTCCTGATCAGTTGTTTTTCTTATGAGATATTTCTCATTCTTTTCTATTTTTTTTTTCATTCTTTATATTTTGTTTTATTATTTCTTAATCTTTTATGACTTTGCTGGCTTCCCCTTTCTGGATTCTGATTTTCAAGGTGTCATTTTCTTCCTTAAAATTCTGGATCTGGGATGCTCCAGGGGAGGGGGAGGCCGGGGTTGGAAGAGAACTGTGACTGAAGGGACCTCCCCACCCCCAGGCCATGCCTCCCTTCTGGGCCTGGTGAGCCTGAGGTCATGGTAGAAATTGGAGAAAACGACCTGGCAATGAGCAGAGGTGATTCAGTCCCATGTGAATGACCAAGAAGGAAGAGAGGAATTCTATGTGGGCTTTAACTGTAGGCTGGATGAATGGGTGGACAAGAATTGACTAGCCTTGACCAAGATGGTGAAAGAAGCTGTTCAGAAGAACTCTGAGAAGTACTTAAGTGAGCTGGCAGAACAGCCTGAGCACAAGGGCAAGATCACGGGAAACCAGAAACGCAAGCACAATGAGATCAACCACGTGCAGAAGACCTACGCGGAGATGGCAGCACTAGAAAAGGAGCATGAGGCAATTACCAAGGTGAAGTATGTGGACAAGATTCATATTGGGAACTATGAGATTGATACCTGGTACTTCTCCCCATTCCCAGAGGATTATGGGAAACAGCCCAAACTTTGGTTCTTCGAATACTGCCTGAAGTACATGAAGTTTGAGAAGAGCTTCCGTTTCCACTTGGTGAGACCTGACTGAGGCCTGCTTAAGCAGTGTTGTGGGGCACATGGAGTACTTTTGGGATTGGGATAGATGGGAGAGGCACTGGGGAAGTGAGGAAAAGTACTCCAATTCTATCCCAAAGCCCTGGGGCACTGGTCTTTGATGTCCACCTGATATAGAGAGATGTTGTTCTTTTGGTAGATTTCATTGCCAGGTGGCTGTCTCCACTGGCCCTGACCCTGGGGTGGAAAAACAGATGACTTTGACTCTCATCATGGGATTAGCTCCAAAGGTAGAGAGCCAGTCCAGCATGTAAGTGTGAGAGCATAACAACCAACACTCCCATAAGAGACTAAAGTTCCAAGAATCCTGGAACAGGAGTCAGAAGAACTAGGGCAACTTAGTTTGGGCTAAAGAAGGTGTGACTGCAAACTGTCTCCTTTTGGAACTCAGGTTGTTCACTTATCAAATAAGGAACATAGTCTGGACCAGGAGTTTTTACCTTGAGGTCCACAGACAGGGGAGAGAAAGGAGAGGTGGAACAAGATTTTATTTTTACTTCCACTAAACTAAAATTTAGCATTTCCTTCAATTATTTGAAAAAATTATTCTGAGAAGGAGTCCATGAGCTTCACCAGGTCAGACTACCAAAAGAATCCATGACTCACAAAAAGGTGAAGAACCTTTGATTGCAAGGCTCTCAAGGCTACACTCCAACTCTCCTCACTGTCATGGTGGTAAAAGTTCCTGTGCTTGGGGCCAGACAGTCTTGCAATCCAGTTAACCCCAGGGTTTGTCACTTGCTGGTTAAGCATTCCTTAGACTGGAGGTGTTTATTCTGCACAGGAATCAAACCTCAGCCCTGGATTTTTCTTCAAATCTTCTCTAATTGTCCCAAAAGGACCCCTGTTCTGCCCCTTCTCCTATTTATTTGTATTTGCCCTGAGTCTCTGTTTTATCTCTTTTATGGAGGAAAATCTTGAAAGCTAGGAATTTTCTGTACTCTGCCATCTTTCTAGATCCACAACTTTTTAAAGAGAATAACTTCTAAATGAGTGGTGACTTAGAGGAAAGTATAAAAGATAAATAGGTTAATTTAATTATACAAAAATAAAAAGCTTTTTACTGTAACCAAAAGCAATGCATCAAAATTAAGAAGAAACAAACTTGCTTCTTGTAATTGCAATACTGTTGCTCTTTCTTCAAGGATAAAGCAAAGCATCTACATCTGAATTCAATTCTATACATTTATCTTAAGTGCTTAACCTATGTTCAGCACTGGGAATACAAAGATACAAATTGACAGTACCCTCCCTAAAGAAACTTATAGTACAATAAGAGAATATATGTACATTGAAAAGTATGATATGGGCATGGCTCTGGTTTCCACCTCTTCCAATACATGTAAAAAAAAATGGCTCTAAACATACTTTAGAGCTACAGAACCCTTAAACTGACTGAGAGAAACAAATCTCCCACTGAAGGAAGCCCAGTAGGAAGGGTGCAACATAGTACACTGGGAGCCAAGCACAATCACAACTGAGCAACGCTTTTAGCCCTAAGGCAGGCCTAACCAGCTCAAGCAGACTTTACAAGACTAAATCACCAGCAGCTGTAGTGGTTTCCAGACTTCTCAATTCACAAATACCAAAGATAAAGTAAAAGATCAGGATGGAACTTTTTTGGAACAGGGGGAATGTGGTCTGGCTGGCTGCTACCCACAAGACTAATGACTTTATGAGAAATCAAGATACTATAAAACAGATCCAAATGAATGAAAAAATAGAAAGCAATATGAAACATCTCATTGGAAAAATCACTGACCTGGAAAATAGATCCAGGAGAAAGAATTTAAAAATTATTGGTCTACCTGAAAGCCATGATCAAAAAAAGAGTCTAGACACCATCTTTCAAGAAATTATCAAGCAAAATTGCCCAGATATTCTACAACCAGAGGGCAAAATAGAAATCAAAAGAATTCTTGATCACCTCTTCAAAAAGACCCCAAAAAGAAAACTCCTAGGAATGTTATAGCCAAATTCCAGAGTTCCCAGGTCAAGGAGAAAATACTGCAAGAAGTCAGGAAAAAAAAACAATTTGAGTATTGTGGAAACACAATCAGGATAACACAATACCTGGCAGCTTGTACATTAAGGGATCAAAGAGCTTAGAACATGATATTCTGGAGGTCAAAGGATCTAGGACTAAAACCAAGAGTAACCTCCCAGCAAAACTAAGTATAATGCTACAGAGAAAAATATGGTCAGTTAATGAAATAGAGGACTTTCAAACACTCTTGATGAAAAAACCCAAGCCGAACAGAAAATTTGACTAATACAAGAAGCTAGAGAAGCATGAGACAGTAAACAAGAAAAAGAAATCATAAAGAACTTATTAAAGTTGAACTATTTACATTTCTACATGGAAAAACAAATAATTGTAACTCATAAGACTTTTCCCAGTATGAGGATAGCTGAAAGGAATATATATGTATACATATATATGTATGTATAGGAGGATGCATATGTATATAAATATATCTGTGAGTGTGGGCATTTGTATGTTTGTGTATACATAGACAAGAGTATACAGGATGAGTTGAACATGAAGGGATTATATCTAAAAAATAAAATTAAGAGGTGAGAGAGGAATTTATTGGGAGAAGAAGAAAGGGAGTGACAAATTAGGATAAATTACCTCATATAAAAGAGGCAAGAGAAAACTATTACAATGTGGGGGGGAGAACAGGAAGCTGAAAGGGAATGGGACAACCTTATTCTCATTGAATTTGGCATAAGGTGGGAATAACATACACACTCAACTGGGTATCTTAACCTACAGGATAATAGGGAGATGGGGACAAGAGGGGGGAGGATAGATTGGGGGAAGGGGTGGTTAGAAGCAAACATTTTTGAAAAGGGATAGGATGCAAGGAGAAAATAGAATAAGTGGGGGGCGGGATAGGATGGAGGGAAATATAGTTAGTCTTTCACAATGCAACTATTATGGAAATGATTTGGGTAACTACACTACACATGTTCAATCTATATTGAATTGCTTATCTTCCCAGTGGGGGTAAGTGAGGAGGGAAGAAGGGGAAAAAATCTGGAACTCAAAGTTTTAAAAAACAAATGTTTAAAATTGTTTTTTTACATGCAACTGGGAAATAAGATATATAGGCACTAGGGTATAGAAACCCATCTTGCCCTGCTAGAAATTAAGGGAGTTAAGGGGGAGGATATAAGAGGGAGCAGGTTGGGTAAAGGGGTATTCAGTGGGCTTGCTATTTTAGGGTGGGGGAAAGACGGGGGAGAAAAAAATTGTAACTCAGAAGCTTGTGGAAATTAATGCTGAAAACAAAAATTAAATAAATTAAAAATTTATTTAAATAAAAGAAAAGTATGATTTGAGATAAGCTGTAATAAAGGAAGAGAAAATGACATAAAAGTTCTATGAGAAACTCTCTAGAGGGAAAGGTCATTTTTAGATTAAGGCATCTGGTAAAGGTCCCCAAAGAATGTGATACCAGAAGCAGGTCTCAAATAAAATAAAGGATTTTAAAATTATAATTTATTTATTTACTTTTAGTTGACAACATTCAGTTCCACCATCCCTTGAGATGAAATAAAGGATTTTGATAGACACAGATAAAGATAATATAAATTCCTAGACCTAGGGAAAACTTTTGTTCTGACATGCAGGCTAGTATATAAATGAGAGTAGTATAATTTGGCTAGAATTTTGAGTAGGTGAAGGATAATAGTATAAAATAAAGGTCATGAATTTATACTGGCTGTCAATCATACCTGGAATTCTCTCCCTCATCTCCTGATCCTGGCTTCCTTCAAGTCTCAACTAAATTCCTATCTTCTATAAGAAACCATTCCTACCTACCTTAATGCAAGTGCTTTTCCTCAGATTACCTCCAGTTTATCTTGCTTATATTTTGTTTGTACATAGCTATTTACATGTTATCTCCTCCATTAGAGGAGCTACTTGAGAGCAAGGACTTTTTTCCCCCTTTCTTTGTGTGCCCAGAATTTACCCCACTGCCCTGGCACCTAGCTCTTTCCTATATCCTCCCCCATCCTCCCTCAAACTTTTAGATAGGGCAAGATGGATCTCTATACCACAGTGCCTGTATATCTTATTTCCCAGTTGCAAGTAAATAATAATAACAATTTTAAAACATTTGATTTTTTAAACTTTGAATTCCAGATTTTTTCCATTCCTCTCTCATCACCCACCCTTATTGGGAAGATAATCAATTGAATATTGGTTGTGCATGTGTACTTATGTAAACCATTTCCATAGTGGATATATTGTGAAAGACTGACTATATTTCCCTCCATACTATCATGCCCCCCCCCCACTTGTTCTATTCTCTACTTTGACCCTATCCCTTTTCAAAAGTGTGTGCTTCTAACTACCCTCCCCACCACCAGCCCTCCACTCCATCATTCCCCCTCTCGTCCCCTTCCCCTCTACTCTCCTGTAGGGCAAGATACCCAATTTAGTGTGCATGCCATCCCCTCCCTAAGCCAAATTCAAGGAGAGTAAAGTTGACCCATTCCCTTTTGCCTTCCTGTTTTCCCCTCCCTTGCTTCTTCTATATGAGATCATTTACCCCATTCTGTCTCTCTCCATCTCCTCTCATTATATTCCTCTATCACCTGTCAATTTCATCTTTTAAGTATCATCCCTTCCTATTCAATTGATCCTGTGCCCTCTATCTATGTATAGCTGTACACATATATACACACATATACGTGTGTACACACATATACACACACATAGACACATATACATGTGTACACACATATACACACATAGACACATATATGTGTGTACACACATATACACATATATGTGTGTACACACATATACACACGTATATACATATACATGTGTATACACATATACACACATATACACATATATGTGTGTGTGCATATATACACATATACATGTGTATACATATATACATATATATGTGTATATTCATATATATGTGTGTATATTCATATATACATATATATGTGTATATTCATATATACATATATATGTGTATATTCATATATACATATATATGTGTATATTCATATATACATATATGTGTATATTCATATATACATATATGTGTATATTCATATATGCATATATATGTGTATATTCATATATACATATATATGTGTATATACATATATACATTTATAGTCCCTTCAACTATCCTCATACTGACAAAAGTTTCATAAGTTACAATTATCATTTTTCCATGTAGGCATGCAAATAGTTCAACTTTGATAAGTTCTTTATGATTTCTTTTTCTTGCTTACTGTCTCAGGCTTCTCTTGCTTCTTATATTTGAATGTTAAATTTTCTATTCAACTCTGGTTTTTTTCATCAAGAATGCTTGAAGTCCTCTATTTCATTGAATGACCATATTTTCCCCTGAAACATTATACTCAGTTTTGGTGGGTAGGTAATTCTTGGTTTTAATCTTAGCTCCTTTGACCTCTGGAATATCATATTCCAAGCCCTTCAATCCCTGAATGTAGAAGCTGCTAGATCTTGTGTTATCCTGACTGTGTTTCCACAATAGTCAAATTGTTTCTTCCTGACTGCTTGTAGTATTTTCATCTTGATCTGGGAATTCCAGAACCTGACTATAATATTCCTTGGAGTTTTCTTTTGGGGATCTTTTTAAAGAGGCCATCAGTGAATTCTTTCAATTTCTATTTTGCCTTCTGGTTCTAAAACATCAGAGCAATTTTCCTTGAGAATTTCTTGAAGGATGATTCCTAGGTTCTTTTATTTTATCGTGGCTTTCTGGTAGTCCAATAATTTTTAAATTATCTCTCCTGGATCTATTTTCCAGGTCAGTGTTTTTTTCCAAGGAGATATTTCATATTGCCTTCCATTTTCTCATTTGTTTAGTTCTGTGTAATAGTATCTTGATTTCTCATATAAAGTCATTAGCTGCCATTTGCTCCAATCTAATTCTGAAGGAATTATTCTTTCTACTGAGCTTTTGAAATTCTTTTTCCATCTTGCAAATTCAGCTTTTTAAGGCATTCTTCTCCTCATTGGCTTTTTGGGCCTCTTTTACCATTTGAGTTAGTTTATTTTTAAGGTGTTATTTTCTTCAGTCAGGTTGTTAATTCTCCTTTCATGATTTTCTTGCATAATTCTCCTTTCTCTTCCCAATGTTTCCTCTATTTCTCTTACTTGATTTTCAAAATCCTTCTTGAGCTCCTAAATGGCCTGTAATCAATTCATATTTTTCTTGGAAGTTTTTGGTACAGGAGTTCTAACTTTGTTGTCTTCCTCATGTTCCATGCCTTGATCCTTTTTGTCCCCAAAAAAGGAATCTGAAGTTGAATTGCTCTGTTTGATTTTCTTCCTTTGGTTGTTCATGTTGCCACTCAATTACTGGACTTTTGAGCTCTTTGCCACAGTAGAATTCTGCTTCCAGAGAGAAGAGCTTTGTCCCAAATCACTGGGGTTTTTGCAGCTGCCAGAGCTATTAGGAAGATGCGGTCTCTGCAGGCCCCACAAACTCTGGCCCACACCTCAGGACCATCATCCAAGACCACAATCCAGATCCAGACAGGTTAAACCAAAAGCAATTACCCTCTGAATGGGTGCTTGGCCCCCCTATGATCTGCAGGCCAGGAGCTCTGAAGCAGCCACATGGAGGTGGCTGCTGGGCCACCACACCTCCATCACTTGTAGCTCTGGGGGCAGGGTTTGGACCTGCTCTTCTGTCCCTCCCAGTTCCAACAGAGTTCTACACTCACCTCTCTCACTTTTTTGTTGGCATTTATGGGTTGATAATTCTGGAAACCACCACTGCTGCTGGTGATTCTCTCTCCTGAAGTCCACTGCAGCTGCTGGTTGGGGCTGCCCTGAGGCTAAAAGAGTGGGCTCATATGGGTCTGGGTTAGGCTCCCAGCATGCTGTGATGGACTCTGCCTGTCCACCTGCCAGGCTGCCTTCAGCAGGAGATTTTTTTCTCCGTCACTTTGTGGATTCTGTAATTCCAAAATTTGTTTAAAGTGATATTTTATAGGTATTTGAGGTGGTTATGGGGGGAGCTCATGGAGTTTTGCTGCTTCTACACCACTATCTTGGCTCTACCCTGTGCTGATCGTTTTATAACAACTAGTTGCATCTTCAACCCATCCTATAGCAGACTCAGGAGTAAGTATAATCATATCCTATTCTGCTACAACCACTCCATGCACAACATAGACCTATAGAAGAAAGAGATTATGGGCAGCCAGACCAGTGAAATGACTGTTACCATAGATAGCTTGGCACCAGAGACCCCTGGATGATTTGAAAAGTCTTGTAGAATCTATTGGCATGTTTAAACACTATTCATGCAATGTATCCTTCCCGCTAGGATTTTTGGCAAATAATAGAAATCTCTTGGTGAGAATATGAGTCAGTAGGACAAGAAGTAATAAAGATAGAACAGAGAGTCAGAAAAACAAGGGTAGGTTTACACATATGTCAAAAAGAAAACAAACAAGATGGATCTCTCAGTAAGAACAAAGGGATTCAGATGAAATAAATGATATTGTTCATGATTGTAAGGTGCTTCATCCACCTTAGGTATTGGCAATGACATGTTTAATAAGTACTAGGCTTTGGACCAAATATTTAGGCTGGCTGGTTGCTGATCCTGCTTTTTCTGAAAATCTCTTTATATTACGTACACTACTATGTCCCAGAAATCAAGGTTATTTTTCTTTCAGATAATAGATTCCATATTCTTAATTATTTATCAAATAATAAAGCCTATATATTTTTCTTGATACTACATTTTTGGACCTTATGAAGAGTCATCTAGACTCTGAATAAGTAAATGTGTCTCTGAAAATTAATATGATTTCCTTGTGAGATACTCTTATGACAATTGGTCATGAGAATTCTCTTGGTCAATGACAAGCAATTCCATTAATCAGTCAGCTAGTATTTATTGAGCATATACTATGTGTTAGGCACTGTGCAATGTCCTGGGGTTAAAAAGAAAGGGAAAATCATCCCTCTTCTCAAGGAGCTCACAATTTAATGGGGGAGACAACATGTAAATGACTATGAGAAAACAAGATGTATACAAGATAAATTGAAGGGTCTTAAAGTAGAAAGGCACTAAGGTTAAGAAAGACTGGGGAAGGCTTCTTAAAGAAGATGGGATTTCAGTTGACACCTGAAGAAAGCAAGGGAAGTTAGGCATCAGACATGGAAGAAGAGCATTTCAGGCATAGGATACAATCTGTAAAAATCCTTGAAGTGGGTGAATGGAGTATCATGTGTGAAGAACAGCAAAGAGACCAGTATCACTAGATTGAAGAACAGATGAAGATAAAGTATAAAAAGACTGGCAAGGGAAGAAGGGGCCAAGTTATCAAGGAATTTAGTCTAATTACTATATAATTTATAACATCCTCTACCCTTTCCTACCATTCTGACACCATCACTCCTGAGTTGGGAGGTGAAGTGCAAAGGACTAGGGTGGTTTTGCATTGTCTTTTGTTTCATAGTTTCTCAGAACCAAAAAATTCATCATTTAGTAGCAAGCCTCCTTTTGTTTACCTAAATTGGCCCTGAGAAAACAGACTTACTTTGCCACCAAGACCTTATTTGGAAACTTCTCGGCATGGTAGTCCCTTCTAGGGCTTTCACTCAACTACAAGCCTCAAGAATCCCTGACACAATCATGATACATTAGAGCAAGACTGCTTTAGAGATTTGCACATAATGGGTTTGCATAACTGCACATAATATTTTCATTGAAGTTAATTAAAATAGATTCCTAGTCCACTGCTTCAGTAATTCCTACAACCAGACACTTCATCCCTTACTGAGAAATCTCAACTAATAACTATAATAACTAGCTTCTGCATCATCCTATACTATATATAGGAAAAGGGGAGATACCAAAAGGTAAAGGGTTAAAAACCTGTCACGCACATAGAACACATAGAAATGAAAAAAAAACTAAATGGTACTTTAGAATAATATAGAATGCTGGTGGTTAAGTTTAAATTATCTTGACATTTTTATATGTAATCTTTCCTGTACATAAGTGGCTCTTAAAAGCCATACATACATACTTATTCTAGAGACCTCAGGAAGTTAACTGTATCCAAAGTACTAAACAATAAAGCCTACGGCTCCACTTTTTATTATTCCTGTTGAACCACTTATCAGCTTCATTAGGCATATAGTAGCCACCCCCACTTATATTCACTTGTTAAAGAATACATTCCTGCCTGAGAGAAGAGCCAAAATTCTAGAAAGCCATGATGAATGGAAGAGGTCATTCAACACAGCAACTGTCTAAAATCAAGAAAGAGAAATCATAATTCTTTCTCCAATACAGTGCCCCTCAGGGGTTATCATCAACCACAATGAGAACTTTTGTTTAATAGAACATACTGATGATGTGAAATAATACATATATTTTCACATAGCCAACATGGGAATTTGTATTGTTTGACTGCTTAATTGTTGCAAGGGTTTTGTTTTGTTTTCACTGATAGGAAAGAAGGAAGGAGAACAAGAAGATCACAAATGCATTTTTAAGAAATGAGGAGAGGGGCGGCTAGGTGGCGCAGTGAATAGAGCGCCAGCCCTGGAATCAGAAGGACCTGAGTTCGGAGCCGGCCTCCGAAACTTAATCCGCATAAACAAAAACCTAGCCGTGTAACCTTGGGCAAGTTACTTAACCCCAATTGCCCTAAAGGGGCGGCTAGGTGGCGCAGTGAGTAAGAGCGTCGGCCTCGGAGTTTGGATGACCCGAGATCAGATCCGGCCTCAGAAAATGAGCACCCATGCATAAATCAAATGACTAGCTGTGTAACCTTGGGCAAGTTACTTAACCCCAATTGCTTTAAAAAAAAAAAAAAAAGAAAAGAAAAAAGAAATGAGGAGAGATTAGGAGCCACTAGTTGGTGCAGAGAATAGAGTACAGGCCCTGGAGTCAGGAGGACCTAGGTTCAGATCTGGCCTCAGACATTTAATACAAATTTTAATACAAATTTAATACAAGGTCATGTGACCTTGGGCAAGTCACTTAACCCCAATTACCCTCCAAAAAAAAAAAGGCAAAAAAAGAAATGGGGAGACAGAGGAGGCTAGGTGGTGCAGGGAATAGAGCACTGACCCTGGAGTCAGGAGGACCTGAGTTCAAATCTGACCTCAGATACTTAACACTTTCTAGCCCTGTGACCTTGGCAAGTCACCTAGCCCCAGCTGCCCTGCCTTCCCTCCAATAAATAAATAAATGAGTGAGTGAATGAATATAAATAAACAAATAAATAAGGAAGAGAGAAAGAAGTCTAGAAAATCACCAAAAACTAGGATAGATTTGAAAGTTACTTGTTAAATTTATTCAAAAAATTAAGTTATGCTTAATAGAGTTTCATATTTTCATATACAATCTTCTTTTCTGTTCTTGTATGCCAAAAATACTCATTTATTTGTTTTTTTTTTTTTTTTTTTTTTTTTCTTTTTTTTTTTTAAACAAATACTTTATTAACTTCTGTTTTACATCATTCATTTCCGCCAGATTTTGAGTTACAATAATTTTCCCCCCATTATTCCCCTACCCAACCTCCCAGAATAGCAGTCCCACAAGATATCGCTTCCTCCAATCTGCTCTCTCCCATACCTTCTCCCATACCCCCATCGACTTTCCCATTAGAGGAAGATGGATCTTTGTGTCCCAATGCCTGCACATCTTATCTCCCAATTATAGGCAAAAGAGTATTAATAATAGTATTTATATATATATTTGAAACATTTAATGTTACGACCTCGAATTTCAGATCCATTTCCTTCCTCCCTTGTCACCCATTCCTTCTTGGGATATAAGTAATTCAGTATATGTTGTACATGTCTAGCTATGCAAAACATTATCATAGTAGATACATTGTACAAGGCTGCTTATAATTCCCTCCCACTCATCCCACCCCCCACCTGGTCCATTCCCTACATGATCCTGTCCCTCTTCTATAGTGGGTACTTCCAACCTCCCCTCACCCCAAGGATGCCCTCCCATCCATCATCCCTCCTCTCATCCCCCTTCCCCTATCCTGCTGCAGGTTGAGATATCCCATTTAGTATGTATGTCATTTTCTCCCTGAACCAAATTCAATGTGAATGTGGTTTTGCCTTTTTAGCCTTCCTTATTCTCCCCCTCCTTTGCACCCACTTCCCCTACATGAGATAGTTTACCCTACCATGTCTCTCCCCATCTCCTCTTGCCACTTTCCTCTCTCACCTCATAATTTCATCCCTTGAGTACTCTCCCTTCCCAACAAAATCAACCTACGCCCTCTATCCATATATAACTGTAACCATATACACACACATTCACATATGTATTCATATGACCACACCCCCTTCTTCCATTATTTTCATAGTGAGAAAGATATCATCAGTCACAGATACTGCTTTTCCATATAGGAATGTAAATAGTTCAACTTTGATAAGTTCCTTTTGATTTCTTTTCCCTGATTACCTTCTCAGGCATCTCTTCCTTCTTGTGTCTGGATGTCAAATTTTCCATTCAACTCTGGTTTTTCCTCAAGAATGCTTGAAAGTCCTCTATTCCACTGAATGACCATATTTTCCCCTGAAACAAAATACTCAGTTTTGCTGGGTAGGTAACCCTTGGGTTCATTCCCAGGTCTTTTGCCCTCTGGAATATCATATTCCATGCCCTTCTATCCCTCAATGTAGAAGCTGCCAGGTCCTGGGCTATTCTGATTGTGTTTCCACAATATTGAAATTGTTTCTTCCTGGCTGCTTGTAGTATTTTCTCCTTGATCTGGGATTCTGGAACCTGGCTATAATATTCCTGGGAGTTTCTTTTTGGGATCTTTTTCAGGAGGTGATCTGTGGATTCTTTCAACCTCTATTTTGCCCTCTGGATCTAAAACAT